>BQKZ01002033.1:76816-87347 GCA_036244855.1 Temnopleurus reevesii
GGCACATATTATTTATTCATAGTTCTGAACATTCTTCTCACATTTTGTGCGATTCTGTGAACATTTATTTTATTTTTTTAACAAATACCAGAATATATCTTTAAATTTGCCCGATCCAAACTTTTTTCTCTTGCGTTTTTAAATGTTATTTCTAACTCAAATTTGAAGAATCAGTAGCAGTACAGCCTGGGAAGTTATTTCCAGATGATCTTGGTCTTTTCACTCCCTTCCAAGTTTTTATTTTCCCTATGATATGTGTTACATGAATAAAAGAGATAAGAAGAAAAGACTTTTTATTTTAAAATTCACTGACGTTATTTTACAAAAATGGCAGATGAGGGCATCCAAGCATTTATCTATGGATGAAAAAAATATGACAGATGAAATGGGTTTATTAGCAATGCAAGCATGGCAACCAAGGGTTGAAATGGGCATGATTTAAACAATTAAAATTAACACAAAATAAGTAGAAAACAGCAAATTTAGACAACTGTATAATGAATAATGATGAATTAGCATTTAATTAATTGATCACCACTGTTTTTGTAGGTTTTTCTACATTATGTTACCTGTGTATATTTTTTTTCTCCTCTTTCTCTCTACTTTATAATTTACTGGGTAATAATATTTTCAGAATACTGTGCACTTGGAAACATCCGTATTAGCGCAAAATAAATGTTATATTTTATTATCCTTATCATATAACTATCGAAGGCTAAAGAACAAATTACTTTTTTATGATATAAATATTGACTTGATGCATTGCACTAGTTAATTCAGTTCTTGAATATTGTAAAATTAGAAAAAGCCATATTAAAAGCCATAATTAAAATAGTTGAACAGCACCAGATTCACTTCTGGAAAAAAAAACATATTGAATAAATAAGCTATAAAATTATTACTGGAATATTTATCCTTTTTTCAACATTACAGAGGTCTGTCAGTACGAAGAGAATTGAAGGAGCAATGTAAATTGTGGCAGAAACTGAACTTTTCAAAGTTCATTGTTCACCTCTATGGGTACACCATCAATGACGAAGGTAAGAATCAAATCGCAATGATGATGAAGATTATGATGAAGATGAAGATGATGATGATGATGTTGATGTTGATGATGAAGATGAAGATGATGATGATGATGATGATGATGATGATGATGATGATGATGATGAAGAAGATGATGAAGATGAAGAAGTTGATGATGATGATGATGATGATGATGATGATGATGATGAAGTTGATGATGGTGATTTCGATGATGTTGGTGATGATGGTGATGATGATGATGATGATGATGGGGAAGATGATGATGACGATGATGATGTTGATAATGATGATGATGATGATCATGATGATGGTGATGAGGATGTTGATGATAATGGTGATGTTGATGAAGTTGATGGTGATGTTGATGTTGATGGTGATGATGATGTTGATGACGACGATGATGATGATGATGATGATGATGATGATGATGATGATGATGATGATGATGATGATGGGGAAGATGATGACGAAGATGATGATGATGATGATGATGATGATGATACTTATGGTTAGGAGCCATGTATATTTATTAAAATTAGAATGTGAAAAGCCAACCATGTGAACCAAAGTGTGTCATCATATGAGAAAGAGTAAGAAAGTACATTTTCTTCAACCTAATCATCTGAGAGAAAAACAGTGAATTTATATAATTATACTCTTCCAGAATGTAAAAGATCTGGGCCCTATTGCATAAAACATTGCTTTTAAATGCAACTCGGAAAATCAAATGCACGTCTTAAATGCACATTCCTGATTGAAAATAGACTTGTATTAAAATTTCTGACTTGCGTTTAAAAGCAAATTTTTATGCAATAGAGCACAGGTAAAAAAGAGTTATGTGACAACCTGTGATTTCTTTGTTGTCCACAGGTCAGATGTGCTTTGTGGTGGAGTATATGGCAAGAGGTACGCTTCGAAGCGTGCTAGAGGATGAAAACAATAATCCGTTGTCATGGGAACAGCGTATTGTGCTAGCCCAAGATTGTGCTCAAGGTCTCTGTGCTATCCACAGAAGTCAGGGAAAAACCTTACTCCATCGAGCGATTACTTCGACACGATTCATGGTGGATCTGAATTACGGGGCTAAAGTGAGTAATTAATGAATACATTATATTTGGGTTTAAAGGGAAATCAACCCCTGGAATTTTCGCGCTCTCACGATATGAAGAAAAATCACATGAACAAACTGTGAAAATTTGAGCAGAATCGGACAACCCGTTCAAAAGTTATGAATTTTCAAAGTCACAGGGATATAACGATCCCTACCGCTCATGGGGATCCGTGGGATCCGCAAATTCGACGGAATCTGTGACGTCATGCCGGACAACTCCTCATTCACTCTGTACACAAAACTTTACATTTTCTCCTTTTTCTCGGAAAAGTCAACAAAATGCAAGTTTCCGTTAGGGTATAGCATTTCTGTATTGATTCTGAGTGTATTTTGAAAAGATTCATTCTGCAACCTTGCTCTAAATTTTACATTGGTCAATTTTTTAAATATTCTATGTACAAAGTGAATGAGGAGTTGTCCGACATGAGGTCACAGAGTCCGTCCGTTTTGCCGGATTCCCATGAGCGGCAGTCAGTGATCGTCAAATCTCTATAACTTTGAAAATTCATAACTTTTGAACGGGTCGTCCGATTTTGCCCAAATTTTCAGAGTTTGTTCATCTGATTTTTCCTCATTCAATGAGAGCACAATAATTCCAGGGGTTGGTTCCCCTTCAAAATTGTAAGCAATGTGATTGGTCAACTGACTTCACATGGTGCGTGCATTTAATTTTGCCAATGTGCAAAACAGCTACTGGTAGAAATGGAACCCCCCCCCCTCCCCCCACCCCCGATGTATCACTTGTCAATCAGTCATTTGGAGCAAAGCAAACTTGTCGTGAACTCATGAATTGCATGAAGATGCGATAGCATGCTATGAAGTGTATGTAAATAGCATGTAAACTTCAAGGAAATGAGAGATATGGCATATTTTTACAACTGTTATTGCCAACCCATCCTATAAAACAAAGTGCACTGTTTCCTGATGTGTTATCCTGTGCATTTGCAACTCCTTTCATCATTGTACCTGTACATGTACTTAAACCCACTTGCCCTTCTGGTGTTTGCGAAATTCATGTAAATGCATAGGGGTGATGCATTTGCCAACAGTGCATTTTTTTTTTTTTTATTCTGTATCACTTTTATTATTATTTATACCATGGACTTACTGGATATCATCGTCATGACATATTTGGAATATAGCAAGCTTTAGGTTCTCATATTACTCAACATTGCTCAACAGATCTTTCAGCTCGAGCCACTATCTAGTAGAGATATATCCCTGATTGCGACCAACTGCTCTCTCTGCATTAGGGGCTGTGTCTCATCAAGAGATGAAAGACTTAAAAAACAACTGGTACAGTCAAACTTGCTTTAGTGACCATCCGTATAGAAAGACCACCTGTCCATAAAGGCCACCTTTCTTGACTCCCTTGTACTCAATTTACATGTAAATTGACCTGTCTATATGGACCACCTGCTGTTAAAGACCCCCTTTATTGCCTCCCTTTTGGTGATTTTTACAGACGGGTTCCACTGTATCAGTTATCAGTCCTTTGTAAGATTCTTGTAAGATTTATTAATCATTTAGCCCAAGACCCGATACACGTCAATCCAAAGGTCATTCTTTAAGTTACTCTAATATATTAAATGAAACACTGCCCTGGTCACGTTCAGCAGATAGTTTTTTTTATACAGGTTTAATCCATGCATTCTTTTCTCAAGCGAATCAAAGACAAAAACAATCAGAATAATGAATTTTTAAAAATCGGAAATTAATTTCAATAGCAATTTTTTCTTGATAATCTGTTTACAACATTAGAGTATCTACACCAGAAATCAGCACATTTGTGGCTTAATTATTAAGTGATTTATTTAATTTATGCATAAATATGCATAACACCTAGCATAATGAATAGGTTTTTGAAAAAAGACACTAGGCAATCTAGCGGTTAACGCCACAAGCTATGGTTATGCCGAAATAATAATGATAATAATAATAATAATAATAATAATAATAATGGTGGCTACTTGTATAGCGCACAGGTCCACCTTATCTGTGCTCATGGCGCTGAAAGCTTTACACTCACTATTACCCGGCTCTAGCTGGCAACCATTACGGCACTCCGAATTACAAGGAATTTCTTCCTGCCATCCCCATTTACCTCACTTGGGTCAAGTGCAGCACAATGTGGGTGAGTTTCTTGCTGAAGGAAATCGACGCCATAGGTGGGATTCGAACCTACGACCCTCTGGTTGAAAGGCGAGAGTCAGAACCACTACACTATAGCGCGATGCAACAGGAAGGAAAAGGACTATAATCTGATGTATCAATCATTTTCAGATCTCTGACAACGGCTTTGTGACCTCTGTCTCCAAGATAAGCACCAGTGCGGCTGTAACCGAGAACGATGGGCTAGGGTCTGTGGACAGTGATGAACTGAACTACCTTTGCCCTGAGCAGATACTGTCTAGCTACAAACGAAGCATCAAAACTGAAGTTTACAAGTAAGAATTGGATGCTTAACCCTTTCAGGTCGAAAGAACATGTTTCGTGTTTTGGTCCACTAACTTTTGATGTAGTGCTCTAAAAGAAATATATATATATATATGTATGAGCAGAAAGAGAAAAAAATTCTACACTAGATCTGACCATTTTTATTCCATCACCATTTGTCGCTGGATGCAAAGAATTTTTTTAATGAAAATAATCACTAAAATGGTCATAAATCCTTAAATTGGCAATGCAGAAAACATTAGAAAATCCACATTTTCCACCTGAATTGGCAACTTTTAATTTTTTAGCATGCTTTTTGACAAGGAAGATTCCATATGGTAACATAATTTTTTATTGAAACATTCTAGAAAGAGAATTAAAAATTTTATTGTTGCCAATTTAGGAAAGGAAGAGTGATTGGATTAGTTTTTTTCAATAATTTCTGTCCTAAATGGGATGCTCAATGCCCCAATCTCTCCAATTCCAAGCTGAACTACATGTATCTACGCCCTGTACGGATAATAGTTAGCTTTTGCAGGTCGATTCCGGAAGAACGCTGGACGTGAATTTCATGCTGGTGTTTAAATTTTTGTGCGCAAAACGAAGAATCCTCCGTCATTTCCAAATCCAGACCCGTTGTTTGGCATTCCTGCGTTGTTGAGTAACGTACATCACAAGATCACAAGACAGTTAGCTCTATCAATCAGCAATCTCGTAACAAACATTTATTCATAGTACTGATCTTGCTTGGGCTACAGGGTCAGCACAAACATGCAAAATGACAATAATAATAATGAATAATATCGAAAAAGAGACGGCTTAATCGTCACCAAACAAATGACAACAGGTGTTGCTCTCTTCAACAGCACATGACCTCACATGCAAAATGAATGTAAATTCACCTCTGCAGACAATACCAGTGAAAGCTCCGCTCGTTTTGCCCGTCTACACTCGCGATCCAGTCATTTAGCGCTCTAGAAGAAAAGCAGCTGACTGGCATTTCCCGAATCGACCAGAATAAAATACGAAAATCTGTTCCTGATTTCGTAGACCTATTCTGTCTTGTGTTTAGTATTTTTTGTCTTATTGTGCCTTTAATTTATTATTTTCTGTATTTTTAAAGAGATGAGAAATAAATTGGATTGAATTGAATTGAATTTTTGCATGCAAAGCAACTTGTCATCGGCTTTTTTCACATCAGTTTCTGCATCATGTCCTTTACTATTAAAAATCTATAACTTTAAAAGTATGTTTTCCTTCTTTTCATCTGTCTCTATTTTCTCCTTGAAGACTTGGAGTGGTGTTCTACGAGATCGCGTCCAGGAAGTTGCCATTTCAAGCTACAGAAGAAGCAGGTAAAGTGCAAGTCGACATCCTTTGCTACCTGTTATCGCTATAAAAGCTCAGAAAAATAGATACTGTATAGGGGTATAATTTTGCGATGTACATTTTACGCGGTTGGTTAGTCCATGAACATTTTCGGGTGATATTGAATTCGCGGATATACTCCATGAAGAAAAGTATGATCTACATGTACCAACCTGACTAATAAAGATTTCCCAAGAAACAGAAGGCATTACTACTACAAAAGAATGCTTTTGAATGCAGAAAAATTATAAAGAATGACCGAATAATCTAGAAATTATGATTAGAAACCCAAATATACATGTGATTAAAACATTGATAGCGCTATCATGCCACTTCAAAGCGCACCGGGTGAAGTTCTGCACATTTGAACTTTTCTTACAAACTTTTACAGATTATTTTTGAGGGTCTTAAATTGGAGACTTCTGTTAAAGAGGTATTAGGGGCCATACATTGTGTGAGTGCATACTACTACTATGATTATTAAACGGTTACTCCGCGCCAAATATACATGTTTACTTGCCTTGATTAAAAGCGCTAAAATTAGACTAGCACATCAACAAAAGTTTGAGCGAAATCGGACAATGAATAAAGAAGTTATGAATTTTTTAAATATTTCCAAAAATAATTCAATTAGTTATTTTTAGCAAATTGGCAACTTTGGATCACGTGACATGGCATGGTGATGACGTAGGTTCGTCACTTCTCTAAAATTGGCTGTTCTTACATTACTTTTTACTCCCTTGTTTTTTCTAATCTTTAGAGCAAACCACTATTTGCTGATGAATTGAATTTAATATATTCAACAATTATCATCAAGGAATGCATCAGCTTCAAAATAAGTCTTACATAAAAGATGAAATAATAAATTATTGAATAAATACGATTTCAATAGACAATTAATAATGATAATATTTATTCATATTATGAATAAATAAATATGTAAATATTTTCAACATTACTTCATTACTTCAATGACGATTCTTTTTCTAAAGATTTGATTTATGCTCTTAATTAATTGCATACATATAAAAATTAATATCTAAATAAATATTATCTTTGAAATCATATTGTTTTTCTACCATTGTTTATGTTTGTTATTGTTTTTTTAAATCCTATTTTCTTCTTTTTTGTACTGTTTGGTCATTGTAAATCCAAAGTGAAAAAAAAATATTCCTTTACCAGAATTTACAGTGGTAATCGTAGGTTTTCTGTCCTGAAAGCGGAAATTACAACACAAAATAAACATTTCTTATTAAATATATTGTGTATTAAAATCATAAATATCTATATAATTTTGATATATTTTCTTTATGAACAATATTTCAGAAGTTATAACAAGATCAAAGAATATATATTTGATGCATTCGTCGAGAAAAGGGAATTAATTTTCGTCCAATGGCTTTCAAACAGAGCAAAAAAGCATGAAAGAAATATAATACACTTATTCTAAAGAAGTGACGAACCTACGTCATCAACACGTGATGTCATGTGACCCACATATGCAAATTGGCTAAAAATATCTTAAAAATCTTAAGATGTTCTTCAATTATTCATAACTTTCGTATTTGTTGTCCGTTTTCACTCAAACCCTTTTTGATCTGTTTGTCTGATTTTTGCGCTTTCAATCAAAGCTAGAAATCTTTGGCGTGGAGTCCTCCTTTAATAATAATAATATTAATTTAAATGTGGTTTTTATGACCGAATAAAGAAGCCTTGAAATTAAATTATCATTATTATCATTATTATTATTATCATCATTATCATTATTATTATTAGCTTATCTGCGGAATAAGGCACATTTCTGTGCTATAAAATGGGCACTTAAGGGGAAAACCACAATACAGCGAAAATATCGTTTCGCCGTAGCGTTTTCACAAGCTACATCTCGGAAAATAGTAACGTAATAGCGCCATCTAGCGGTATGTAGTGGGAGAGGCGGTCCTGTTACGTGGTGAGAAAACGGAACATACCATGTAGTCCACGGAATAGGGGTGAAAAAAATGGGCGAAATTGGGGGAGTTATATTTACTGTTAGCATAACTGCGGAATGGGGGCACCCCAATAATAACATTTTGAAAGTTGCAAATTTTAAAAAAATCTTTAAAAAGGCACATTTATTCCAAACTTGTATTTTTATACATAAACGACTTAAAGACATCAAAAGGAAGTCCCTGTGATTCATTTTTTGTGACTGTTATGAGCAAATTCATACTTTCGCCTTTTTTCGCCTCTTAGAACACAATTTAGCAATTCCCCTTTTTCCGCAGATAGTGTTATTATTATTATTATTATTATTATTATTACTATTATTATTATTATTGTTATCAATATAATTATTGTTGTTGTTGCTAGTACAGTGAAACCTCTTTACAATGAGGTTCTTGTTATATCAGGTTCCTCACTATATAAGGGTAAAAACAACAAAGAACAATAGAGAGCTTGGACCAATAAAATCACCTTAAGTTGTTATTACAGGTATCTCGCTATATCCGACCTCTTTATAACGAGGTTCCACTGTATTATTATTGTTGTAATCCTAGGAGGGAAATCTTTGTCGAACGGTGAGAAGATTGACTTCATCAAAGCAGGAAAGTTTGAAGAGGTCCCAGAAGATACACCGGATGATTTCAAACAAGTTATTGATCAATGCCGACACCAAACCCCTTCAAAGAGACCTTCAACTTGGGGTAAGCACATTTCTATGGATTGTTTAACCCTTTGACTGCTGCAATCGGGTAGACCCTGCAGAAAGCCCATTAGAATGACTGAATTCAGTAGTCAATGGGTTAACTCAATTAACCCATTCAGGAAAGGAATTATTGTACAACAAATTCAATCACTACTCCTTACCTAAATTGGCAACACTAAATTTTTAATTATCTTTTTAGAATGTTCCAGTTAAATGTTATGTCATCATATGGAATCTTCTTCGTCAAAAAGCATTTAAAAAGTTAAAAGTTGCCAATTTTTCATGTAAAATATAGATATTCAAGTGATGTCTGCATTGCAAATTGAAGGATTTATGACCATTTTAGTGATTATTTTTATTTAAAAGATTCTCTGCGTTTACCGAGAAATGGTGACAGAATGAAAATGGTAAGATTTAGTGAAGATTTTTTTTTCTCTTTCTGCTCATGCATCTAGTATATTTTTAAAGCATGTCATCAAAAGTTGTTGAACCAAACACTAAACATGTTCTATTGCTCAGGTGAACTTCACCCAGACATTGATGTACTCGCAGTGAATGGAGAATACACAATTATCAAACTGTGAAAAATTTGAGCAAAATTGGTCAATGCTGTCAAAAGTTATGGAGTTTTTACTTACACCTCTCATGGACTCTTTGAATTGGCAACCTACAGGCACAAAATGGCTGCCAAAATGGATAATTCTCCCTTTTGTATATACAGTATTTCACAATTTCTTCTTTTTCTAGAAGTATGATATGGACTTATTGATTCTGCATGCATTCTTGGATGAATCGTGAAAATTTTATAGTTCAGAATGTCAGAGAAATAGACAAAAAGAGACACAATAAATACCCAAGGTCAAATGAGGTGGGCATGGATTAATGTCAGTGATTGTAGGAGGAATACAAAGCAGGCAAACCTCATTATAACGAGGTCCTTGGGACCAGAGAAATTATCTCTTTATACCAAAACCTTGTTATATCAGGGTAAAAAAACGAAGAGAATCAACCAGGAAAACTACATGTACCTTGTTATGATGAGATCTCGTCATATCAGTGCTTTTTATAACGAGGTTGGACTGTACATTAATTTTACGTTTCTTTCTTTTTCTTTCACTTCTGCACACCCATAACAGATGTTGTTTGTCGCCTTGATAAGATCGTGTTCCCAGAATTGTATTCTGAAACAGATGAATAAGAAAGAGCTAAATCATCTGAGGTCCCAAGAAGGCTTTGTGGTAAGAATTCTTTACCACCACCAAAAACCTGCTGTAACGTTTTGGCAGCATGAAATGGATATGTACTCTTTATATACTACATGTATATCCACTTATTTCAGTAACTAAGGGGGTGTTGTTCAAAATCAACTGCAAATCAACTGCAACTTTGCAAATTGTAACACGCATTTTCATTCGCGCACGATATGTGCATTGAACAAGACTGGCGCGATCCGATCAACTGCAACTTGCGATCAATTGCAACTTTTGAGCAACACTCCCTAAGATACATGCAAAGATACAGCAGGTCAATTCCATGTGGGCGTTGACAGAATTACATGCCATTGTGAGCTTCATTTTTGTCTGTGCTAACTCAATGATACTCTCTCAGAGACTTGTCAAACTCTTAAAATGTAGTGATTGCTTGCATTGTCCATCATGCTATGTACCGTCCTTCTCCTGTATACTTGCAAAATTCAATTCCAAAGTACAAATCTACAAGACATCTCCGCTCATTATCAGATACACTGCTGTTAAATATTCCGAGAACTAAACATTGTATCGGTGATCGGGCTTTTTCAGTGATTGGCCCAAAATTGTGGAACGAGCTCCCTCTTCAATTACGCCAGCTATCTTCAACAGAAGCATTCAAATCCCAACTTA
>BQKZ01002034.1:4153-49734 GCA_036244855.1 Temnopleurus reevesii
CCCCCCCCCCCCCCCCCCTCGCGTTATCAAAATTCTGGGTGTGCGCGTGAAGAGGGATTCTGTTTCTAAAAGATAGATTGAGGGGAAAACTCTGCTTCATAAAATTATATGTGCTACGTCTGCACAAAACAGAGCTCATACAGAGTTGCGATGAAAGTTCAAACTAAGGTAATCCTGTAGAATATAAATTTGTAAACAATTTCAGACTTGTGAATTAGAGCAAAATAAGTAACCAAAAGCCCTCATCAAAATGGGGAAAAGCAAATTCATTTTCAAAACTAATCCTGTGTCTTTTAGAATGTGACTTATCACCCTTATGCATGTTGAATCATACATCGCTGAAATATATGAGTTCAATATTCTTTTCACACAGTACAGATACTAGCCAATAAAGAATATAATTGCCAAAGAATTAGGCGTAAGTTTTGTGTCTATAAGCATAATGAAAAGTGAGGGGGGCTGAGAATTACCTTTTTTTTTTATAGACTCCCATAGGCTTGCATACTTGTATTAAGTGAACAAGTTTAGGGCTACTGCATTCACCTCCTCCCCCCCCCCCCCAGGATTTTGCAATCTATTATTCAGGGGGCTTCTATTTGTTCATTCCAGACAGTTATAAAATTGAGTTTAGGCAAACAGTGCCATGAAACCATAATTATTGATATTATGATAGATAGTACTTGAATGATGACAATTGCAATACAATGAATTTTGTTTGTGCAAAAGAACCATGTTACTATATTAATACTGATTTCATATTTCTAAAGCCAATTTATTTATTTATTCATTATTTATTTATTTATTTATTTATTTATTTATTTATTTTTCATTACTGGAGGGAATCCAGATTATTCCTGTGATTTAATTTTTCTCTCAATTTTCTTGAGAGAGAGAGAGAGAGAGAAAAAAGAGAGAAAAAGAGAAGGGGATTGGCTTGCTATTAAAAAGCAAATGGTTAGAACCATTGCACTATTACATTTCTAGTATTTTGTATTGAATCAAATATTCAATTTTGGTTGTATGATTATTCTACTCCCGTGTAGGAACTCATTGCAAATTGGCACCACAAGCAGCTGAACACATTTGATCCATCATGGCTTCAAGATTTCCAAGACTCTTCACACCAGGTCCTCTCCACCATCAACCTATCCCAGAATTCTCTCTACTCAGTGCCAGAGGGACTGCTCTGGGGCTTGCCGAATCTCCGTCGACTCAATCTATCCCAGAATTCGATTCAGAAGCTGCCCTTCCCTAAGAGCCATCGGAACCTGAGCGAGTGCCGGTTAGTTTTAATACAAGCGAATAGATCAGTTTTGAAAAAAAAGGATATTCAAATACTTTGTGAGCTGCAGTTAGATATTTCCATAATGCTTAATTATCGCAAAAAAAAAGTGACAACAAGCATTGCTGTCTAAATCAATTAAAATACGCCGATGTGTCCAACTGCTCCGAAATCGAGAAAATATTGGTATACCAAATTATTGGCTTATACAGTAACTTAGTTTTTGCACAATCCTGATGATCTATGTCAAAAGAAGTTTTAAATTTTTTTTAACCGATATTGAACAGTAATTCAGATTTATATCTGCTTCTACATGACATTTCTTCAAAAACTCTATGAGCAAGATTTCTTTACTGTTACAGAGCTTTGACATAATAAACATAGGGAAATTCAAGATAACATTGTGAAAAAAATAAAGGAGGCGAAAACTCTTAAGCATAGTTTGTGTTGGGGTCGCCTAAACAAAGAGCAAACAAGAGACAAAATATATCTTTTTATGAACAAAACGAATAAATAAGAAAAGGTATCAGAAAATAATAACCTAAATGATATGCTTTGGGGGACATTACAAGTCATCACTTTCAAGAGATTGGTAATGAGAAGAATCTTAGCATCTTCAAGCAGATTTGACTCTTTCAGTTTTATCAATGTTTGATAATTTGGTTCTGATTGTCTCCTATACAGCCTGAGATCTCTGAGCCTTTATCAGAACGAACTATTGTCGGTACCTGCTGAGCTTTTTATGTTTGAAGAATTGGAGTTTTTGTCACTCGCCAGCAATGCCTTGACAGAGCTAGTTACGCCTGCCAAAGAATCATCAACAAGTAAGTGTCCATAGCTACTTGTTTTACTCCTCTTTTTCTTTCTCCCTCTTTTCTCTTCCTCATCTTCTATTCCCCCTCTTCCTCCTCCTCCCTCCCCCTCCCTCCTTCATTACCGCTACCACCTCCCCCTCCGTCCCCCTGTACTTCTCTTCTCTATACTCCCTCTCATTACAACCTCCTCCTTCCGTCCTTCCTTCTCCTCCCTTCCTCCTCCTGCTCCTCCTACTCCTGCCTTCTCCCTTCCTCCTGCGTTCTCCCTCCTAACTCCCTGCCCCCTATTACTCCTCCCTCTTTCCCCATCCTCCTCACCTCCTTCCTTCTCCTCTCTATTCCACCTTGCACTTTTTCCTCTCCTCCTCCTCTCCTCCTCCTCTCCTATTCTCCCTCCTTCTGCCTTGAATCACATCTACTTTAAAGCCTACAAATGACTTGAGACCTGAAATATTATTGAAAGGGAGGGCTGGGATTATTTAAAGGAAATCCCATGGTTTCAAAACAGTCCTTCCAAAAAATGATAAAACCAGATCATCATCGGAAGCTCAAAGAGATAAAAATCCTTGTACTGCTACATAGAGCCATTCTATCCTTGTATATCATACCTACACCTATATAATCAATAACAATGTTTTCTCATTATAACATGAGCTTTTTTATTTTGATATCCCTTTCAGATGAGATTCCTAGAATATGGCGCTGTGTTTCCCTCGCCAATCTTGATCTATCACAGAACAGACTGACGTCACTGCCACGCGAGATGGATTCTTGTACAGCTCTTATCACAATCAATCTATCAGAAAACTCCTTCAATGAGATACCAAGACCATGGGCATGCCCGCTGGTAAGTCTCATGTATCCATCCCTCCAGGGCCCTAGTGCATAAAAAGTTGTGTTTAATCGTAACTCAGAAAGTTAAATGCAAGTCCTACATGTAAATACGCGCTCCTGATTGGTTGAAAATGGAGTTGCGTCAAATTTTCTGACCGCTGGTAAGTCTGATGCATCATTCCCTCGATGTGTTTCACCCTTACTTCGGTCTCTATGCTTGTTTTCCCTTCTTCACCTGTTTTCTTTCTTCCTTTCCTTTTCTCCATTTATTTCCTGTTACTTCTCTCCATGTTTTCTCCTTTCTCCATCTGTAGTCTCTTTCTTCACTCCTTTTTATTACTCTCTATTTCCACATTCCTTCTCACACTTCTAGCTCCTCCTCCTTTCTAAGATAATAATATTTTATTCATTCACTAATGTAAAAGTAATGTGAAAGGTCTCTCTTTTTCATGTTAAAGATTAGGTTGAAACTTTTGTCAGTCATTTTCATATTTTGAATTTTCAAATCATTGCAGGAAATCCTGAACATCTCTAAGAACATGGTCCAGAGCGCTCCTCGAGACCTACCAAAGTTCTGGCACCGTACCCTCCACTTCCTCAACCTAAGCTACAATCGCCTCACCGAGATCCCTCCATCCGTCTGCCAGATGAGCAGTCTCTCAGAGCTAGACCTCTCTCACAACGTTCTTCGCTGCTTCCCATTCCCTGAGGCCTGGAGCATACGTAAGCTACAGCATCTCAATCTGGCTTATAATCAGCTCATGCACAGAGCACCTCAAGCACCAGACAAGCTAGATAGGTAAATAGCACACAATTATGTTGTTCAAATGAAAGTAAGGTACTCAATTCACAGTCATGCACATTCCCATCCATCCTGTGTAGTGAAGGGTAGACTGAGGTCTCTATGAAAAGAAATTTAAGAACTAAAACGAGATTTCTTTTCATCAGAGACTGAGAGCACTTCCGTTATGCTATTCTGTACAATGTGCACAGTGCACATTCTGCAATGTACAAAGCAACGTACATTGCACCTATGGACCTCAATACAGGTGTGGCATGTTTACAGTGTATATGGACCATTTAGGGGCTGAAATATGGGTAAAAAATTGTAAATTTTATTTTACAAAAGTCATGCCAACAGAGTCAGAAACATACGAGGAAATTGAGATATTCTTCATCTGAATTGTAAATTCTAGGTAGGGTCAATTTCTTTGATTCCCACCAAGACATGGAATAAATAGGAAGTGCTCTGTCTCTGATGATTGTTTAATTTCCTTTAACTCTTTGTGCGTTCACCCGTAAACCCCCTGTGTGTTGCATTATTTAGGCAGTGTATACTTGTACACAAGCGAATCTGTGCAAAAGTGCAAAAGAAACAGGCCAACGGATGTGCATTGACGCGAAGAAAACGTGGAATGAGTTAAATAGATTTTCATAAAAACCTTAGTCTATTATAGAGCTTATTGGCATTTGTAGCCTGATACAATTTTGGATTGTATTTCATGAATCTGTTACAGATGTAAGCAGAACTCTATGAACGACTGGTGACCCTTTCATGCATTCAATAATTACCCATATGACACAGAATCAATACATGAGAAATGGTTACCAGTCGTACGTACGGTAAATATACCTCAATGAACATCTTTATGAAACATAAATTAAAGCCTGATAACTACATTCAAAGCTAGTCACCTTTTTGGCATGTAGTGCTAAAACCAACTGCTAGATGGTTGTCTCCTACAAGCACCCATATAGTACCTTGGTGAGAGTGTATAGTGTGGGTAATTTTATTTTGCCAAAAGAAATGAATGCTGCAGGCGGGAATCAAACCTAGGAAGCTTAGATTGAAGTCCAAGGACGTAACAACTAAACTACTAAACCTCCTAAGATTATGGTCATATTTCTATTTCACCTGTCTGTATGCTAAACCTACACAAAATCCCCTTCGATATTATTCCCTCCAGCCCAAGGAAATCCCCTACAAAGAAAAAAAGAGACACGCCGCCCACATCGCCAACCAGCACGCTACCGAAGCAGCAGGGTGCGGCCAACTTCTACACCAAGCTGCGAGCTCAGAAGTCCCCCAACAAGATCATCGATGCGAACAGTCGAAGCACGTTCTACACTAACTATCCCAATGGAGGTAGCAGTCACCCGGAGCAATGGGAGAAGATTGAGTTCCCAGAGAGCTTTGCACACAGTCTCTACGTCCTGAAGCTATCCCATAATGCCTTGGAGGATGTGCCTATCAGCATCTGTAAGCTGGAGGCGTTGTATGATCTGGACGTGAGCTGGTGAGTTTCAGAAATTACTCTTCCTATTTATGGTTATGATCTGCATCAATCTATTGAGTTGGTACTTATGACTTAATAGAAAAAGGATCATCAATTTTTGGTTTGTAGCCCTGTTGTGCCGTAAGTTTGGAGAACCAAATTGGATCAATTCTTTGTTGATATGCAATTTACACATTTTCAGAAAACTTTTTTATCCTACAATTTTGTTGAATGTCTTGTTACATTAGTAGACCATTGACTTCTGAATTCTATAACTCTCATTGACTTTCTGCAGAGACTAGCCGGTTCCAATATTAAATGGATTTAACAACCTCTGATTTTTGTTGTCCTTGTTTACTACATAAGGAACCCTGATCTACACCGGATGCCAGAAGACCTAAGCACTCTAAAGCATCTCTTCCATCTCAAGATAGAGGGTCTTGACATCACGACTCCATCAGACATCGGTCAGCTAACACCAGAGGAACGATGCAAGTCTGGTCAGGTGCTCAAGATACTACATGAGAAGCTCCTAGACAGCCAGCCGTATCACAGCATGAAGCTCATGATTATGGGCCCAGCGGTAAGTTGAACATAAAAACAAGATTATGTCTAAGGCCTTTTAAAATACTGCTATTGTTAAAATAAAAATATGTAACATCCAATATTTTAGCATACATCAATTTTAGTGGATTCATTGAATTTTAGACGTAGGTGCTTATTTGATTAGATTACCCACTCTGCCAGCAATCTGTTAGCCATGTAACATTTATAATTTCACCACCCTTTTCACCATTTTTTAATACAACATCGATATTTTCTGATAATAAATGAATTTTGGTTTAATATGAATATTTCTTTTTTAATCAGTTTAATTTTTCATTTGACGCTAAAATTATGCATGATTTACCAGAGATGATTTTGTTACCTAATACCATTTCTTTGTTCACTTTTTCTTAATTGTCATAACTTGGAAATCACTGTTAATCCTATATTGTGTTCCTGCTTTACATCATTTTATGCACTACTCTAATTTGTACTGTATGATTTTTGTATTGTAAAATAAATCAAATTAATCTTTGTTTATAGCTGCAATCATTTTTATCTTCAATGCATTGTCAACTTCTACTATGTATCTAATTTACTTCTTTTTTTTTTTTTTTTTTTTTTTTTTTTTTATAGAAGAGAGGTAAGCTGATATCACTTGGTAGGTTGTTGAAGGAGACAAGCGGACGTGTGTTTGATATGGCGCTTCATGTGACAGAGTGGGAGCTACAGNGCAAGTCTGGTCAGGTGCTCAAGATACTACATGAGAAGCTCCTTGACAGCCAGCCGTATCACAGCATGAAGCTCATGATTATGGGCCCAGCGGTAGGTTCAACATAAAAAAAGATTAGGAGCCGATTGCATACAACGATTTGCCATAAAAATTTCTGGCAAAAACTAGAACCCCGGCAAAGAGCAATTTTGTCATAGACTTGTACACATATAACTCTGGCCAAAAGTTTGCTGGAGTTTTCTATGGCAAAATGTTAAATGCAATGTAGCCCTTGTTCCGCTTCAGTTTTTAGTTACGGCAAAGAAAGTCGTAAAGATATAGACAAACTTGGGTAGGAATTCATTCCTTTCCTTGAAAAAGCTTATGTGCCTAGTAGCTGCACTGCTAAAGCTAGGGTAATAATGCTGCAATTGTAGAGCGCTTAGGGAATTCTCATGAAGAGTTGATAAGCGCTATGTAAAAGCCGTTCATTATCATTATTCAATGAAAATGTTAACATTAATAGGAAACAATAGGGAAGGTCTAAGGCCCGTACTGCCATTGTTAAAATGAAAATATGTAAAAGCCAATATTTTACCACCCATCAATTTTAATGGATTCACTGAATTCTAGACATAGGTGCTTATTTCATTTGATTACCCACTGTGCAAGCAATTTGTTAGCCATGTAACAATAATTTCACCACCCTTAAAGGTAGAATACTTCTTTTGCAGCCTAAAATTTGACTTTCCAAGATTGTTGTGTTATGTTGAAGAGTACTAAATGTTAGAACTTATCACCAATGACTTTGACTTTGACTTTCCAAGATTGTTGTGTTATGTTGAAGAGTACTAAATGTTAGAACTTATCACCAATCAATTAAGCACAAAGATAGATCATGATAGGCGAATTTATAGTTACTCCAATAATAATTCTTCTATTCGGGCACCGAACTAATTCACCGTACGTTCAAAGTTCAAAACAGCCGTTAACCTCTCGTTGCGAGAGTCTCTCCCAGTGCGTATTCCGCATGGTGTGGCAGTGTATTGAAGTGCGCACTGTACGTGCTCTTACGTTTTGTGTGTGTGTGTGTGGTACCGGAATACGCTAGGAGTATCGCGATACCGTTGGTTTCTAGATGAATTATGATAGAATAGATTTTTATTTGAATTAAATATTCTAGACTACATTCGACCAAAATATTTCAGAGAGGTTATTATTTTGGCATATCTGAGGTACACAACAAGTTGTAAGCATAACCGTAATATGTGCAAATGTAGTTTTCTACCTTTAACTTTGATATTTTCTGATAATCTATGATTTTTGCCCTTATATGTATACTTCTTTTTTGATAATTTTTATATTTTCATTTTATGCCAATACTATGCTTGATTTTTCTCAATGATTAGATCTATACTACATGTCTAATGTAATTTTATTGTTCACTTTTTCTTGCAATAACAAGGAATTCATTGTTAATCCTAAATTTGTGTTCCTACTTTACATCAATTTATGCACTATAATTTGTACTGTATGATTTTTGTATTGTAAAATAAATCAAATTAATCTTTGTTTATAGCTGCAACAATTTTCATCTTCAATACATTATCAACTTCTACTATGTATCTATTTTACTTCTTCTTTTTTTTTTTTTTTTTTTTTTTATAGAAGAGTGGTAAGACGACATTACTTGGTAGCTTGATGAAGGAGACAAGCGGACGTGTGTTTGATATGGCGCTTCATGTGACAGAGTGGGAGCTACAGGACCCTGTCATCGATGGAAAGGGATGTAGTCTCAGAGACAGGGTCAAGGAAAAATTCTCAAAGGTATAATAGCCGCACCCCTCTCACCAAAAGAAAAAAATCCCAAATTGAGATGTCTGCCCTATTTATTTAATAATGATAATAACTATAGTAATTATAACATTTATATGGCGCTTTGTCTGGTGTTTTGGTGAACTTATTTCTTAGATTCAGATAGAAGCAATATTAACAAAGGTGCACTTTCAATATAAATTTGTGTAAATTTTTATTCCAGAATCTTAGCAAGCCTGCACATGGGCGTGTCATTAAATGGGACCTTGTTTAAAAAAACCTGATTCATTCACATTTGGTTTGTAGTTAACATGAATCAATAGGTCTGAGTGGTCTCACATAATTGTGAGTTTTCCATGAAGTAGTTTACAGAAAGACATTAATGATAATAATAATAATAATAATAATACCCATGTCTCGTTAAGCATTAAATCGACTCTGGAAAAGTTCTCGAGACGAGCAAACTAGAGGGGACAAGAAGAAAAAGAAGACAGAATCAGATAGTCAGATAAGTGGGACCAGATCTTCATAATACATTTTCATAATACATGTATCACATTAACTTTGCAGAGATGCCACAATTAAGAAAAGCCAACATGAGCAAAAAAATTTTAATTTCGCTGTCTTTGAAAGCTCTGTCTAGTTTTCGTGTCAAAATTTAATGAAGAAAGATTTTTCTTCAATGAAATGTATCTTCCCTTACTTTGCAATTTTCATATTGTCTACAAAAGAGACAGCCTTGAATAAATCTACTTTTATTTCATTTTATATGTTGTTTTTTTTATTGTGTTTGATAAACATATTTTTTATTCTGTAGGATTTGAAGAGATATACCCTTCCATTAATGGGTAGGGATATGAAGGTACAGTATTTGTTAGATAAAACATATTAAACTGTTTTCATGAAGCTTTATCTTTATCTTATTTTTGTTTCCTTTTTCATAATTGCAACAAATAAAATGACCCTCTCATACAGAATCTATCAGCTGAATGTTTATAATTATAGCTCAAGAAACAAGATTGAGATTTTAGAAAGAAAAAATCAAACTTTAAAGAAACAGCAAATTGCAATTTTTCTGAAATTTGCAACAATACAGTGGATTTTTTAATCAAACAGTTTCATATTCTATATTAATGATAACACACAGCTCTTGTACGGTACATTTTCCATCCTAATAAGAAGTTCCAGGCCCTCAGCAAATTAAGGAGTGCAGTAAATAAAAAATATATATGTTACATGTTACATTATTTAGCTAATAAGTTTTACTTCAAATTTTCAAGGTTTTTAAACTCATCAATCCGTACATTCAATCTTTTCATCCAAATCTGCCATCTGAATCAATATTTCAGAGAACTTTGACACCCATTTTCCAAACAAACGAGAGTTTGCAGGGAAATGATATTCTACATATTACCTTTTCAAAATATTTACTGTCTCCTTTGCAATATTCTTACATGCTTTATATATCAAAAGAAATATGTGTATTTAGATGTATATTAAGCTTTGTAGTCGAACCAATCCTATTCATATATTCACTACACTGTACACCATGCAAGCTCTTTATTTTTATCAATTAAAAAGGACCCTTTCCTTGAATTTGATTTTATTCTTTCCTCTTGCTACATGCTGTGTGCCAACAATATATGTACTTCCATAGAATCGGAATAAACTTTACCCAAACAAGTAAAATTGGTACAGATAGTATTTTATAGACAATGTCTCCAAAGCATTTCCTACAAGACAAGTTGATGTTCGAAGTTCTAACAACGACATTATTTTAGTGTTAACTTAAAGGCAGAGATCTATATAAAACTGTTGATTTGAATCTTTCATATCATTTTGCATCTTAAAAAGGGTTTTGATAAAGTTAACATGAAGAAATTTGAGACTTCACCAATCATAGAAATGATATACCTGTCATTATTTATCTTAATTATTCAGATTTTTATCAAAATAAGCATGATTAAGCACTTTGGATTTCACCAATTA
The DNA here is from genome assembly GCA_036244855.1 of Temnopleurus reevesii. NCBI lineage: Eukaryota > Metazoa > Echinodermata > Echinoidea > Temnopleuroida > Temnopleuridae > Temnopleurus > Temnopleurus reevesii. Next base: position 14,423 of record BQKZ01002034.1, read on the forward strand.
CCACTTCTTATATTCTATAGAAGCAATATTTTACAAAATGTTTCCTGTGCCCCTTGCAAAATTCTTATGATCATCCTGTTTCACGTAAAAAAAAATTATGGAAAACTCATGCCTGAAATCGATGCATTTCTTTTCTGAAGAAATACTTAGAACCTGATTTTTTTGCATGCAGATATTTTCGTATTTTAGTACAAGTTTGACCTTTTGACATTGATTTCTGCGTTCATATGACAATGTTTGTATGCATATGAATGTGCATTAAAGTGGAAATTTTCATGAAAATAAATCCACTGTAAAAATTTCAGCCTATACAGTAATTAAAAGAGATCTGGTACAGCCTGTAACAAAAAAGGTAGAGTTGCAATATTTCTAAATAGTTGCAAAAGATTTTTTTAACAGGAGAGGGAGATAATTAAAGGTCTGCCAATTACGTATGGATGGAAAATAAATATTTTTCATTAGAATTATCAATATAAAAAGAATAGTTCGAAAGGGCTGATAGCAGGATGTATTGATCAATGAGATATCATTAAAGTTTAAGTTGCAAATGATCTTTTTTTAACAGGAGAGAGAGATAGCTGACGGTCCACTAATTACATTCTTCTCTTGGTTATCTTTTCTAACAGGAGAGAGAGATAGTTGAAGGTCCTCCAATAACATTCTTCTCGTGGGACATGAAAGGAGGAGACCTGTATGAGAATGTTCATCAATGCTTTGTGACGGCCAAGACTCTCTATCTCTTGGTTTGGGATATGAGTGAGGGCATGGCAGGAGCACAGAAGCTGTCATCACTCCTCCTGAACATCAGTGTGAGTTCTTTGTTAACAATTTTTATTTATGAAAGTGGTATTTACAAAAAAAAAAGTAGTCATTTGATTTTTTATTAACACTTTTAAAAGTTTAATTACACTGAATTTGGTTTAATCACAATATCATTAACATTATGTTGATTGCACAACGCTTACATTAAATATATACCTATATGAATTGGTAGGTAGATAAGATAATAAGATAATATGATAAGAGGGAAAGAGATGGATAATTGATGAGGAGGCCTTTCATCAGGAGTTGAGCAATATATGGTAGAATATAGGGAGCGATGTGAACATATTATATATGATTAATTCTGTAGAAAGCTCTAATGATCCATATTGACTACAGTTTACATGTTTATACAAGTATATGCATAATCCATCTATCAATTTTTTTTGCATGCTTGATAATTGAGGAACTACATTTTATTATAGGACAAAAATTATTATGAGTTGCTGTACAAATCTATTTATTTAATTTAAAATAATAATAATAATAGATGCAATTTATATAGCGCACGTATCCACTCTGTTAAGTGCTCAAGGCGCTTTACATTATTATTACCCTGGCTTTAGTCCGGCAGCCATTCACGGCGCACTTGGCATTTCAAAGAATAAATATTCCTGCCAGGTACCCATTCACCTCACCTGGGTTGAGTGCAGCACAATATGGATGAATTTATTGCTGAAGGAAATTGATGGTAAGACACTACAGATATACCTCCTTGTAAGTTTCTAGGAATTACTATTATGTATTTCACTTAATATCAGTTCCTTGCCAATCCTGGTTACAGTTGTAAACCCAAAATTTCTGTTTCTTGAATAGTCTAGATCCTCGGACTTTGGTATCGTGATTGTTGGCACCCACCAAGATGTGGTCCAGTCCTCTCCTGTTGACACAATGAACCTTCGCAGTCAGCTGGCCGAGATGCTGAACGTCGGACCAGGCTTTCCCCCAGTGGCGGGGATGGTGGAGGTGGATGCCAGGGGATCTAAGAACACTGGTATGGCAGAGCTAAGACGAGTCATATATGAGACAGCTATGCAGATGAAAGTCAGACACAAGAGGCCTGCATGCATGGAGAAACTGATAGGGAGAAAAGTAAGATCTCTGTTGTTGTTATTTTCCTTTGACTTCCCATTTTTTAATTTGAACCCCTTTTGCCACTGATAGAAACAATTGTTTAATTGAAGCAAAGATGTATTTCTTTTAGCTCTTTCTGAAATTGACTGCTTGATAACTAAACTTTAGATTAATACGTTCTTAAATTTGATGGTGTCCTCTCTTCAGTATGATTTACTCGCCATGTCTCAATCCTGAGATCAATTATCGCTTCTGTAAACTTTTTAGATAAAATAGGCATTTAATGAATGAAAGAAAGAATTAAAACACGATGATCATTAAAACTAATTATAAGTGGGACAAAATCATTTTTGCTTTGTAAATACATGTAGGTTCCTCAGCTATACTTCTACCTGAAGAAACATATCTTACAGGATTTTTAAGTCTGCCAGAGAGCTAAACCACTGATCCTACTGATCATTATGACAGAAACTGAACTAGCTCAGATAGTATGTCCAACTTGATAAACAAATTCATTCAAACATCGATAAACGTATCTTACTATTTGTTAGACTAAATAAAAGCTATTTTTACTATGTGAATAGGTTCCCCAGCCATACTTCAATCTGAAGAAGCGCATCTCACAAGAAGGTGAAGTCCGCCAGAGAGCTGAACCGCCGATCCTTCCGCTCATGACAGAAACTGAACTAGCTCAGATAGTACAACTCAAGAAACAATTCATTCAAACATTGATAAACTAATCTTGCTATAAGTGAGACTAAATGAAAANCTGAAGAAGCGCATCTCACAAGAAGTTGAAGTCCGCCAGAGAGCTGAACCACCGATCCTACCGATCATGACAGAAACTGAACTAGCTCAGATAGTACAACTCAAGAAACAATTCATTCAAACATTGATAAACTAATCTTACTATAAGTGAAACTAAATGAAAACTATTTTTGCTTCGTGAATAGGTTCCCCAGCCATACTTCAACCTGAAGAAGCGCATCTCACAAGAAGTTGAAGTCCGCCAGAGAGCTGAACCACCGATCCTACCGATCATGACAGAAACTGAACTAGCTCAGATAGTACAACTCAAGAAACAATTCATTCAAACATTGATAAACTAATCTTACTATAAGTGAAACTAAATGAAAACTATTTTTGCTTCGTGAATAGGTTCCCCAGCCATACTTCAACCTGAAGAAGCGCATCTCACAAGAAGTTGAAGTCCGCCAGAGAGCTGAACCACCGATCCTACCGATCATGACAGAAACTGAACTAGCTCAGATAGTACAACTCATCCCTGATAGTGCCTTGCATACCCCTGAACAGCTACAAGAAGGTATGTTTAGATGATGCACTACATCTGTATGTTAAGAATAGAATGTTTAAAGATGATTAGAAGTAATGGGGAATGAAATTAATGAGAAGTTTCTCTCAAGTATTTTAATAAAAGAAGACGTTCATTCAGTAAAATTGATTATTAGATTGGTAGTCAAATTAGGGAGGCTCAAAGAGTGTGTAATGGAATTCCTATTGAACACTTACCATTTTATTTGGGGGATTAATTTATGCTGTTGTACGCCAGTACGGTTGATACTTAGAAAACGAGCTGAGAAGCATCATTGTATACTAATGGTTAAAAATATTTTAATAAAAAAATGATCTTGGTGAATTTTGCATTTCAGACCCGAGTTTCCTCTTCATGGTATGAACTACTCAAACTGTAATCATTCAGGAGCTCTTAACACTATCTTGTAAATCACATTCATGCAAAGCACCAAATGCTATGTATTCATATTGTTACAGATTTGTTTACAAACAGACAAAGTGAGAAATTACATATTATTCCCTTTTCTTCCGTCAGCAATCAACTTCTTGCATGAGATCGGTCACATCGTGCACTTCACCGACCACCTGAATGGGTTGAATGACCTATACTTCATTGACCCTGTCTGGCTAGCCTGCACCCTTCAGAGAGTCACTACGTTACCCCCTGGCAGCCTCAAGGGGGGTAAGGTTCATGTAGAGACACTGAGGGATCTTAGCAAGAAGAGTAGGATTGGGGAGGATAAGTTTGAGCAGTATCTTCAACTTCTTGCTCGCTTTGAGATCGTGGTGCCCATCTCTCATCATTGGTAAGTCAATTAAACCCAGAGGCCCGTATTCCGATAGCGAGGTTTAAGTTAACCCTGGTCTAAACCTGGGGTTTAAGTATGGAAAGCCAAAAGAGGTTTGAATCTATAACAGTCAATGTTTAATTTACCAGCNATGACCATGGCTCAAATACATATTGTAATATAGAAAATGTTGAGACTTTAGTTTGAGGTTCGATTTCTTTGAATAATATGATTCTGTAAAGAAAAAAATGAAGAAGTAAAGGCCTTACAAATTATTTTCTCCTTATGAAAAGCATCAGATTTTTGCATACATGTATTAATTCAAAATAGTTCATTACAAATGGTAATATTTTCTCTCGTTGTTTGAAGGTTCTTGGTGCCATCTCGCCTGCCTCGTGATAACCCTGGTGTGATGCTGTCCATGTCAAACCCTACCAACGCACCATTCCATTATCTAAGGAGGCTCTACAAGATGCCCTATCTACCACCGGGCTTCTGGGTCAGACTGGTATCTCGTCTCATCGCCGATCTACAGATGCATGATAAGAAGAAGAAGATAAGTCCGGCAAGACATGACAGAAAGCTTCATCGGTCAAAAAGGTAAGAACAACATCATATGTAAGAAGAGACCGTGTATCAAAATATGTGTCTACATGTTGCAAGAAATGAAACAAATTTTCACAGAACAAAGCATTTAAAACAATCTGAGGAAGCATTATACGTTTTCTTTTTAATGCAGCTGTCTAACACCGGGCTTCTGGGTCAGATGAGTATCATGTCTCATTGGCCATCTATACTTGCATGATAAGAAAAGGAAGATTAATATGAAAATAAGTATGTCAAATATGAAGAATAAGAAAAATGCTCTTTTTTATAGATAAATTGAAAGTTGCAAAACTATCTTATTGTGTGCCAAGGAGAAAATCATTTATATAGGGAATTAAATAATGAATGTAAGAAAGTGATTTTTCAATTATCCTACAAAAAGCTTTTATTTTATCACAAATTCCTTGTTTTTATGCAACAGTCATCTACATTGCATTTGCCAAGAAGGTGTGCAAGCGATATAGTATACAACTCAACATTTTCCACTGCTGTAAAGTACTATAATAAGACATTATATGTTCACTTTACAGCATCAATATGAGCATATCAAAGGGTATTCAGTTTCTGCAATCAGAGTCCATCTACTGGAGAGAAGGTATATTCTTTAGACATAAGACTGGACAGATCCTCGTCCGATCAACGGTCTTCTCAACGGATAAATCTCCTGGAGTAGACATCCTGATCAGCTGCCAAGAGGGTCACTTTGCAGCCATGGGGTGCGTGGTGGACCAGATTGAAGGGCTTATCAAGGATTGGTACCCTGGTGAGTGATAGGAGGGGTGCATGGTGGATCAGATTGGGTGTAGATGGGGTGTGCAGTGAACCAGATTGGGTGTAGATGGGTGTGTGGTGGACCAGATTGGGTGTAGATGGGGTGCATGGTGGATCAGATTGGGTGTAGATGGGGTGCAGGGTGGATCAGATTGGGTGTAGATGGGGTGTGTGGTGGATCAGATTGGGTGTAGATGGGGTGTGTGATGGACCAGATTGGGTGTAGATGGGATGTGTGGTGGACCAGATTGGGTGTAGATTGGATGCATGTTGGACCAGATTGGGTGTAGATGGGGTGCATGGTGGACCAGATCGGGTGTAGATGGGGTGTGTTGTGGACCAGATTGGGTGTAGATGGGGTGCATGGTGGACCAGATCGGGTGTAGATGGGATGTGTGGTGGATCAGATTTGGTGTAGATGGGGTGCATGGTTGATCAGATTGGGTGTAGATGGGGTGCATGATGGACCAGATTGGGTGAAGATGGGATGTGTGGTGGACCAGATTGGGTGAAGATGGGGTATGTGGTGGACCAGATTGGGTGTAGATGGGGTGCATGATGGACCAGATTGGGTGTAGATGGGGTGCGTGGTGGACCAGATTGAAGGGTTTATCAAGGATTGGTACCCTGGTGAGTGATGGGAAGGGCATGGTGGATCAGATTGGGGTATAGATCAATTGTGTGATAGATCAGATTGAGCGGCATATCACGGATTGATATGGTGTGTGTATAGGAGACCAGATAAAGGTCTAGAAAGGATGACTAGTTGACTAGAAGGGATGTATAGATTTGATGTGTTGTGGACCAGATTCAGGGACTTATCGAGGATTGGTATCATTCGGTGATTTGAGGGCCAATGTTCGATCAGATATATTAAGGAAACACAAATGTCTGTTTAGACAATATGGTCATTTAATTGTCCAAATGATAAGTTCTATCACAATCTCAATATTAGATAAAGTTTTGCTCAGGTGCTTATAATTTTTTTCTTTTTGTAGGATTGTGTGCCTCATTATACGACAGCCACCAGCCAAAAGTCCAGCGATTGGTTCCATGTCCTACCTGTGTGATCAATGGACCTGATGATCTTGAGCCGCTAACAGACAATCTACCTCATTGCTACACCATTGAAGAACTGGCCCAGAGGTACGTCCGGGGCGAGACGAGCATTGCGGCATGCAGCAACTCCAAGGAGAAAGTTATCCCAATTCCAGTGCTTATACCAGACATGTTCATGAAGGATCTCAGCATAAGACATCTAAAGCCAGAGGATTTCAAGCTGCATATGGTTTCTGGACAATCTCTAGGACAGGGTGGCTTCGGGGAAGTCTTCAGGGCAAAGTTCCGTGGGAGAACCGTTGCTGCGAAGACCATGTTCCCGTCACGACTCCTGAAGAACGAGAGGTTTTCCTCCCCAAGTGAAGGATACGCTTCCTGTTCCTCAACACCGACTAGCGTTGCAGGAGACACTGCCCCGATAGAGAACTGTGACTCTCTTGAGGCATCCATGTTGATGGATAGCTTCCACAAACTCAGGAACGAGGTCGCAATCATGGCTAAACTGGACCATCCTTGCATTGTAAACCTCATCGGAGTCTCCGTCAGACATCTCTGCTTCGCGATGGACTATGCGCCTCTAGGCGATCTTCAAAGCTACCTCTTTGCCGAGCATCAGTCTGCGAGGCCACACTTCCTCAAGAAGCACATTGTTCTAGAGCCCGTGCTGAGTAGGATGCTAACATACAAGATTGCCCTTCAGGTTGCGTCAGCTGTTGAGTTCCTTCACAGCAAAGACATCATCTACTGTGATTTAAAGACTGATAATATTCTTCTCTTCTCCTCCGATGTGAACGATGATATCAACATCAAGCTGACAGATTATGGGATTTCCCGAACCTACGACCTAATGGGTGCAATGGGGATGGCTGGTCCACCAGGGTTCTGTGCACCGGAGATCCTTCAGGGAAAGATCTTTGATGAGAAGGTAAGTACAGAATTAAAAAATGAGTCATGTGCTCAGTTTTTGAAATTATTTAGGTTTTAAAGTTTTAAAGATATTCATGACACATTAAATTCAAACTGAACATTAAGAATGGCCAATGAACTGTACTCTGTTACATTCTAAGACTTATATATGGTCCTGCATGAATGTTTTTAATTTTGATAGAAATTCATCATGGCAAAAATTAACAAGTTCCCCTCTGTGAATATGTATACTGTAATACATTGTCAGTAGAACGATAATCACTGCATGGAAGCCGTTCCATGCAGTGATTATATCACTTACGGTGTATTTTTTGTCCTTTTGGACTTTTTTAGGTGGATTGGTTCTCCTATGGAATGTTCCTATACCATCTGATGACAGGACTGGTTCCATACCACGACCAGCATAGTCGCATTGAGATTCAGCTAGCAGTCAATGAGGGGCGTAAACCATCCTTCAACTTTCATGAATACACCATGTCGCCATCTCAGGTGTTCCCAGCGTTGGGCAGGTTGATGGAATCTTGCTGGCAGGATAGACCGGGAGAGAGGCCTCATGCTAGAACCATACTCCAACTGTTATCGGAACCAAGCTTCCTGTGTCTGAGGAGGATGGTGGAGGTGGAGGAGGATGGCGTCTCCATGGCGTTAAGTGTAGGAGTAAAGGATGAGGTGAGAACAGAAACATTTAGGGATGGGGGAGAGAGAAAGAGTGAAGTAAAAGAGAGAGAGAGAAAAGAAAAGTGGAAAGGGAGGAGAACTTTCCTGTGTCTGAGGAGGATGGTGGAGGTAGAGGAGGATGGCGTGTCCATGACGTTAAGTGTAGGACCAAAGGATGAGGTGAAAACAGAAACATTTGGGGATGGGGGAGAGAGAAAGAGAGGAATAAAAGAGAGAGATAAAAGAAGAGTGGAAAGGGAGGAAAACATTCTTTTGTCTGAGGAGGATTGTTTAGGTGGAGAATGGTGTCTCAATGACGTTCAATTTAGGAGCAAAGGATGAGGTGAGGGCAGCAACATACAAGATAAGAGAGACAGAAATAGAGAAAAAGGGAGAATAAAACCGGAAAGAAGAGATTAGAAAAGAAGAGAAGAAGAGAACATTCCTGTATCTGAGGAGGATGGTAGAGGTGGAGGAGGATGGGGTCTCCATAGCGTTAAGTGTAGGAACAAAGGATGCGGTGTGGGCAGCAATATTGGATAGAACAAAGAGTAAAGAGGTGGTGAAATGGGTAGGCAAAAAATGAAAAGAGAAGAGAAGAAGGATGAAAAGTAGTAAGAAATCAGGCAAAGAGAAGGAAGTAGTCAGACAAGATATACATAGGAGAAGAGAGAAGAAAGGACTAAGCAGTGAAGAGGAAAAGAGAGAAAGGAGGTTAAAAAGAGGTTAAAAGACTCTTCTGAAGATAAAAATCAAGGGCTTGATCATGTTTGATTATCACTTAATACTTACCCATCAACATTTGATTTCTTTGACAGGATAAGATTATTCATCTTATCGTCGACTCTGGCCGAGGGACGTCGGTCAGATCGTTCCAGGTGGATGAAAGCGGTTCCTATTCGTCCAGTCGTCAGAATGACCTCCAGTGTCCCATGATCACAACTGCCATCATAACACCTTGTGGAACCAAACTTGTAGTTGGAACAGTGGTAAGGACTCCTCTTCCCATCGTAAATTCTTTGTTTAGTTTTGACATTTCTGAGCGGATCATTACTATATTTCTAATAAGATTGAAACTGTCTAATACACAACTTTAATTATATATTCACAACATTCACAACTTATATTAGAAGATAAGTTTCATTGTCCAAAGGAATTACAGGTATTTTTAAGAACATCACCAATTAAAGAAGCATTTTAACTACCCTCCATGATGCTCGAGTACAAGTGATTCCCAGAAGATATAGATTAACTGTGTTCATATTTTCATAATTTTCGATTCATCAGACATACAGTTGGCATGTAGGAGAGTCATCATGATGGAATGTTGCTACTTTGCAGTTATGAGTTATGATATCACATATCAAATGAAATATATTTTGTTTTCTTTGCTCTTGATAGGGTGACTTTGTTCAGGTGTATCATCTGCCCTCATCACAGTCCTCCTACACAAGCCTGCTGGTAGAAGCTAGAGTGGCCGGTCAACCATCATCGCTTCTCTATGTCAAACAGGTAGCATATTCACAAAACAATCAAAGAGAATACTGTCAACCTTGCCCACATTGAATCTGTTGGGACTGAAGAAAACTTGACTTTTATTGTCATGTCACTCCCTTACTCAACAAACTTCACTGGCTTCCCGTTTCCAAAAGAATACATTACCGCACTATCGTTCAAACTTATAAATCACTGTCTACGACAATTCCTCATTATATCTCCTCACTCTTTCAACAGCAGAAAACGTCATATTTTCTCCAATCCACCTGTGCCCCTTCCTGTAAGATTCCGAAGTCTTAAAAAACAGGCCAGTTTCAACTCTTCTCAGTCCCTGGCCCCACGACTCTGGAATAGTCTCCCCGCATCTCTCCGTAATACCAAATCACTCAATCTTTTCAAGAAACACCTCAAAACCCATCTTTATAATTCCTAATGTACCTGAATGTATGTATTTTTAAGCAGCGCTTTGTATCCTCTGGAAAAAAGCGCCATATAAATTCAATTATTACTATTGTTATTATCTTAGACTTGGAGAAAATGTGACTATTGTTTCAAACAATAAAAGATATAAGAGAATAGGACTGTTGGTAGTTATTCGACTTATGCTCGATCAATATAGGCAAGGTTTAATGTAGTCATAATGAAATCATATGTTGCATTGTCTAATATCCATGAATTTTACATACTGTAGTAAAGAAACCAGTACTTTAATAGTAACAAGTACAGTGATGTACCATTGAAACATGAATCAAGTTGAATTTCAATTTATTTACTTAAATAAATTATACACTAAGGTGTATTCGCATGTTCCAATGTCATTGGATGCTCATAAAACAGTTGACAGTCTGTAGGTTACATATGCTCATATCTGGGGGAACAATAGACTCATTCATTCAACTTGTTTGTCTGTTAAATTAATTTGAAAACTCTACAGTGTACTGTGACATTATAAAGGTTCTGTATGGAAACTTTGATTGTTTTATACTTATCTCATTCTCCTGTGTTCACTTGAAGCACTTTGGTGTCTAGGTTGAATCCCTTGATCAAGTACAGTATTGCAGTCATTGATTTTGCATGAACAGNTTCCAATGTCATTGGATGCTCATAAAACAGTTGACAGTCTGTAGGTTACATATGCTCATATCTGGGGGAACAATAGACTCATTCATTCAACTTGTTTGTCTGTTAAATTAATTTGAAAACTCTACAGTGTACTGTGACATTATAAAGGTTCTGTATGGAAACTTTGATTGTTTTATACTTATCTCATTCTCCTGTGTTCACTTGAAGCACTTTGGTGTCTAGGTTGAATCCCTTGATCAAGTACAGTATTGCAGTCATTGATTTTGCATGAACAGTGCTTTATACAGTCTTGAGTTTCTGAGTGTTATAACCCTACAAAATTTATTTCCTGTTTGTATCTTCCTACAGCAAAGCGGAGAGGAGCATTCCTTATTGTTTGTTGGTGAAGCGAACGGGACATTAACAGTCCTAAGACATGAAACCGAAGCAGGTGGACATCACACAACGGATGAGCTTAGAGTAGCAGCCAGGATGCAGATGAGCAAAGACAACCTCCCCTGCAGTAGTATGGTAGCTGTGTACAGGAACAGGAACCGTCATGGTGGATCGGTCGCTGAGAGAAGGAAGCAGTACGAGGAGGCGGTGTCAAATGGAATGAAAAGCCAATCACCACCAAGGAACGGAACGTGGGAATCGAGGGATGTTGTTTGTGGTCGGGATGCTAGACAGGATGTTGGAGAGAGGATTGGGAACAGTGATGATAAATTGGATGATGCTGAAGTATGGGTTGCCTGTGGAAGTCATCTGAGGATTATCTCCCTGAGTGATATCTCCCTGAAGCCTGATGATATCCAGGTAGCTGCAGGCATGGAAGGATCAATAGAGGACATCAAAGAGAGTCATGGGAGTAGTGTTTGGTGTTTCACATCCAGCGCTCAGTACGTCTATCAGTACAGCGTCATGAGTAGGCGATGCGTTGGGATCTTGGACTGCAGGGAGAGCGTTCTGGTTCCGGGCTCCTACCTCCCTCTGGCTCATGGCGAGAGACAGGAGCTGGTAGGGACATGGGAGGAGAAGGAGAAGGAGCAGGAGCTTGCTAATGCCACGGCTGTGCAGGAGACTAACAGCAATGAAGATGGCAGGCACGTAGCCACCCAGGCTGATGTGCACCAAGAGGAGCTTCCGATTGTTGATGATCACTTCCGAGCCGCTTGCATCGCCGCACCGCGCCAGCTCACCAAAATTCGGAGGAACGCGGGTCGGATTCGGATGAACCGATGGAACATCCACAGCATCCTGGCATCTCAGAGCCAGTCTTCCGTCAAAGTCACCTCTCTCCTCGTCATGGACCAGATCCTGTGGATAGGCCGATCCAGCGATGACATCATCCTGGTCAACATCTCGGATCCTCTTATGGGACACAGTGACAAGTTTGATGGCGTCCAGGTCGGCGAAGTAGTGACAGTGCTCAACGCTGACGCAGTAGCCAAGGGGGGCAATGGCAAGGTCCTTGAGCTGCATCGAGCTGGATCTAACAGGGTAGTCGCTTGCCACGACAGCAGGAAACAGGACCAAACCGGTCAAATCAGGACCATGTGTGTTTGGGAGGACTGGGGGATGGAACAGGTGGAACGGTTTCAAACCATCAATAATCAGTGAAGAAGAAAGGCTAGAAAATCAGGCAGATATCTAGAAGTATGATTGTGATATGCCTCATTCATATTGATGTGGTTTGAAATGTATTCATTTGAGCCTTAACATGTAGTGCAATGTTCATATATCAATAACTATTTTCTTGCCATTATACATTTATATTTTTACATGAAGTCTGTATGTTCTTATTGTAATTACTGGTTATTGAAAATATATTGATGATTATAATGTTTGCCTCTTATTCACTAGAATTGAAACATTTCAAGTATATTGGAACATGTGGGATACTAATAAAAGAAATGTTGCTTATTGAAACAAAACATATTACTGAAGTAACTATTAAAGGAGAGTGGAAACTTGTGTCTCATGAAATCATTTAGGTTCTGTGACTGATAAGAAATATTTGTAGGTTTAACTTTCTTAAACTGAAACAATTTTGATACATGTATGCTTGATATGTATAAATTGTTGATATTTATTTACATGTAGATAGTTATTGATCTCGCAGATCTGTACACATTTATGTAGAATTTACTTGTACTTTTGATATACTGGTTTTGCATACAATCTTCATTCATTCTATTAACTCTTGTAGAATTTAGTACTAAGCTCTAACAATGAGCTACTTGTTTGGAAAATGATAATAATGAATATAATATATATCTTCTTATAAAAAACTCTTTTATTTTAGGGTCCTTGTAAGATTTAAAAAAAGTATGTGTAGGTAATAACAAGTTCATGTATCTATGAAACAGAATGTTTCCTGTCACTTGTAATTTTTATACTAAATTAATAAAACTCAAAATTTTGCAGACTCCATCATTTCAATAAAGTTAACATGTACTGTTTATTATAAAGCTAATGACATTTGTACTCAGGTATACATTAATTAATTTTGCGACCATGAAATTCGCTTTACTTTTCACTGATTATAATGCACCTAGACTTGTGTACAATGAGCATTCAAAACATTAAAAAAAACAATGATGATTTTTTTCCTCCCTGCTAGAGTATTTGTACCATACCATACCATACCATACCATACCATGTATCATGTCATAAGTGTTCAGATTACCATTAACCCTAATCACATTGGGCTATTTTAACCATGTATTTTTCGAACGTGCATAGCGCTGGAGCCGCATACCCGGTCATCTCAAACTTGGTCTCAAAAGTTGCGCGAGACTTGAAACAAAAAAGTCACAAAAAATTATGTTGTGAGCTTTTCGCGTTTCAGACTTCTTGCAAGAAATGTTGAGGTAGGGGGAGGGGCTTTAAAAGCACCCCCTCCCCATGGGATTAGGGTAAAGTGTATTCTAACAGAGGATCCCATACATATCATGCACTTCAATCTTTGAACCTTTCTTTTATTCTCCCAGAAATTTTGTGAAGTGTAAATGTATGTTCATGTTTGTTGCATCTAAATGTGTTAGCATTCCATAATCAAGTCTTTCAATTTTAATAATCCCAATAGTTTTTATTCTATAATCAAAGTCTTTCCATTTAATCAAAATAGTTTTCTGAGTGTCCAACATCAAAAGTGTGCATTTATAATATTTCTGAAAGTTGCACTTTTCACATTTATTTATAATCGATATTTAATGTTATCGGTGTAATTTTTTCATCTCACCTACATGTATACTGCCAATTAAATGATAAATACATCATTATAATGGAAAAGAAACTGTCACAGCGAAGTGCAATGTACACACAGATCGTGCTCATGGACATTTCTAGCGAGAGAGTATGGAAAAAGTGAAGAATACTAGTTTTGCTTGATGTGTTTGCATGTAAAGACTATAGAAAGATGGCTGTGTAGACAGGTTTGTCTATGTAAAATTGTAGAGTTACAAACTTGAACAATCAATTTAATTTGACTATCAATTGGGTGAAAAGAATACATTGCATCATTGCTAAAGAATTCTGCTCACATCTAAAGAAAAAAAAAAAAAGACAAAAGATTGTATGCATTCCTATCTTTGGGACCCTCGGTTAAATAATAATTGGAACATTTTTGTGTAGTGGGCATGGCTCTCTCCTTTCAACCAAAGGGTTGCTGTTCAAGTCATACTCATGGCTTCCAAATCCTTGAGCAACAGTGTATCCACATTGTGCTGCTCTCAACCCAGGAGATATGAATTGGGTCCTAGCAGGAATGCCCATTCCTTGAAAGTGCATCATAGCTTTACTGCTAAAGCCAGGGTAATAATTCTACATTCATTGTAGAGCTGTTAGAAACTTTTGTCAGAAGTATTTAGGACTATGTAATACATGATAAGAGATGATACATCACTTTCATGTATTTTCCCTAAACATGTGGGAGTGTGTGATAATTTTACATGTACAGTCTAACCTCATTATAACAAGATCATTGGGACCAGAGAAATTCAATATAAAGATATTGAAAATACAATAAAATACAAAGAGATGGGACCAGGAAAATTACCTTGTTATAACAAGAGCTTGTTATATCAGTGCTCTTTATAAAGAGGTTTTACTGTATACATTTAGGCATGGACTGCTGACTCTGTTTTCACGTTTAAATAAATTCTCTACCAATGACTTCATCATAATTTGCTAACAGATTAATATGTATTCTTCATCCGAGAATGTTATGCATTTTGAAGTATTGTAGTTCAAGTGATAATAATATTTATCAGTTTTCTCAAACACATAATTCATTCTTTTGGAATATGAATATTACAAAGGGATGTTCATTAAAAAGGTTCATCTGATTGAAGTTTCAGTTTCGACAAAATTTACTGTCAGTAGTTCAAAGTATCTGAATATCATACCCATCAAGTGTCTGGAATTTGTTGTTATGTCGTTGACTGTAATTCTCAGTATGAATATGATTACATTTAAAAATGTACCATATAAACAAAATTATGATCGTAAGATGATGCAATGCATTATAATTTCCAGAAGTAATGAAACATTACCACAACCATTGTGCCTTATTTTAAGACTGCTTGTTTAAAACAATTATATATGTACGTTTTAGTCTGATTGTTTTGTAAGCCTACAACTACACATATTTTAATGCTGACTTCTTAAAGAACCTAATGCTATTTTCATATTGACTGGACAGGCTGTTATCTTGAAGACCAATTTGTATATTCTCATGAGTTTCTTCATGTATGAGTGTAATACAAACAACTTATCTGTATATTTGGCAATAAATTTGTTGAACTTTCCATTTTGAAAATACCTGTCTCAAATTCTGTATTTGTTTATGTTCATAAAACACAGTGACAGTGCTCCCAGCTTTAAGTTTGACAAAGAAACATCCTAAATTTTTCCTTATGAAATATCAAAATTCCATACTCATTTCAACTCTGTTTCTTGTTTATTTTGTGCTGTTTTAATGATTTTTTTGCGGGATAATACACTATCGGTATATGCACACTCAGACACTACAGCCCCCCCCCCCAAAAAAAAAACAACCTCTAATACTTTTTGTACCAGTAGGAATTATCTTCTTGTGCATGTCTCATATTTGCTTTCACCCCGTTTTTTGTGGAAAATGTTAAAAATGTCTATCCCATTAGGATGCATGAGGTCAAATTTAAGATGTGAATAATGCAACAGCTGAACGAAAAGTGAGAGAAATTGTGACAATAACCACACTCTCAGCCATTGACTTGTAATGAAAGCTTTCAATTCATATGATAATGTACCTCTTGCATATTCTGTGTGTTAAAAGATGCATTAAATAACATTAAAAGATGCATTAGATGACATAAAAATTTAACAACTTCCTTTCAACAAGCAATAGAAAAAGGGTTGATATCAGGTGCGTATGCCGGAGCAGGGAAGGAGGAGGTGGGCGCCCCCATGAATATTGAGGAAAAGAAGAGAAAAGAAAAGTTAAACAAGGTTTTTCAGCCCAGTGTCAGAGCATTGTGAGGTCATAAGTACAATGTAGTATCACATAAATTAGCAAAGAGTTATGTTCAGATTTTTAGAAAAATTTACTTTGCAGTCATTCTGTTAATGTTACAGTCTGCATTAGGGTCAAGATATGTTACCATATGGTGGAACATTTTCACAGGGGTTTAACTTTCGCGCTTTTCCCGGTAAAATTGATGACCGTGAATTTTAGACCCGCTAAAACAATCCTTTGTACAAAAAGTTATTTGTGCAGTACTTCTTACATTGCGCTTTGAAGTGTCACGTTAACACTTTCAATGTTTCTATTGCATGTATATTTCAGTTTCTAATCATAATCTCCATGTTATACTGTGATTATGTGGTAATTTTTTTTTTTAATATTTTGGCTTTTACCGTATAAGCATGCTTGTTTGTAGCAGTTCTTACTTTCTGTTTCTTGAAAAATCTTTATTAGTTAGGTCGGTAGATCATACATGTACTGTACTTTTATAATGTACGGTACCTGCGAATTCAATACCCCGCGAAAATGATCGTGGACTAACTAACGGCAAAGTTATCCTGCTATACAGTACAAAAAAAACTCTTTTGAAGACCTGGGTCGCGGCCGATTGCAGAAATAGTCTTAGCTATCCTCTTCATGCTCAGGGGTCTTAAGTTCTTGTGCCATCCTTTTAACATAGTTGTATCAACGCAATTTTCTATGTTACGAAGATGGCAAAGAAATTACGACGTCTTAGCAAGAAGAGGATAGCTAAGACCATTTTGAGCAATCAGCCCCTTGAGCCAATTGCAAGAAATTGTTTTAGGTATCGTCTTCTTTCTAAGACATTTCTCACTTCTTGTGCCACCCTCTTAACATAGACACAAGCATCGATACTTCTACATGAGGGTGGCATAAAAAGTTCAGACAGCTTAACAAGAAGGAGATACATAAGCTGAAACCATTTCATGCGATCGGCCCCTGCATAAGGCAGTGACCAAACAAAGAAAATACTTTGTTTTTAAATCATTTCAGCCAGTAGAGTGAGAGTAAACCAGGATCTAGGAATTTGTAAAGAATTTGTAATGAATACACAATTTGCATGGACTTGGACTGGGAAATCATGTTTTTGACTCATATTTGGCTTTTCTGTAAACCCATGCAATCTCGGTACTTGTACTTCAAACACGGTAGGTGCAATTTTGGTCTCAAAAAGTCACAACAAAATTGTGCCAGCTTTCTGCATTTCAGACTTCCAACAAAAATGTCAATGCCCCCCATCCCCCATTGGATTAGGGTTAATATGACACAAGTAGAGCAATAAAAGAAATTTTCACTTATATAGATGTACGAGGTAACATTACTCTACTGCCTAACCAAGAAATCTATATCCTGGAGCCTGGCGTTTTGAATCATTTACATTTTTTAAAGAATAATAAAGATTGCCTTAGTCATTATAAATTTATCAAAAAAATATAAGATAGTTTATGATGGTAAGCTGAAGCATATAAAGAAATAATTGATGCATACTCGGTATTCAAGTTTTAGGTGGGAAATTTATTACAGAGCTTTTTACACACTAGGAAAAATACAGCACCAGTATAAAACATTACACTGTATAAGCAGTTGCAAAGGATTTTCGCTACAAAAGCTTGCATAAATTTGAAATTTACATTACATTATTCAGAATTGTCTATAAACAGAAATTTGTTAAAAACGAGAAGCTGAAAGAGATGTGTATGAGATCAAACTATTATATGGAGAATCAATAAGAAATATGCCCACTCAAACACTATTGGCTCATAAAGTACTGTAGCACTTAAAAGCTGCTGAAAATAAGTTTTGTTTCCACAATCTGTTAAACATTTTTCATTTGGATGAATAAGAGAATATGAACGATTGATTTATCTCCTTTACAAAGTTAAACATACCAAAATCATGATAATCGTTACGAATTGAGGATATTAATGACAAAATAAAAAGAGATGTTTCATAATGGTCGAACTGATTTTGAGAGGTGAATGTAGGCTGTTGGTGCCATGACTTGGAGTTTGATCAAATGGACAGACGGCATTGAAGCCTATGTGAAGCTTGGCTGTTTACAAAAATGCTTCTCTTCTTGATACCTTTCACTCGTTCTGGAAACCTTTTTCATGAAAATGTTCATTGCTCAGTCCATCAAAAAGTTGAAACTTATTCCTATTTTCAGAGAATAAGTTCAATTCATTTATTATTTCATTTTATGCTACATATTGTTCGGACAAAAATATAAGTTATTTTTGTTTGTTTCATTTTCAAAGGCGATGTAAAATTGCAGGAATATTAATAAGTCTTGAGTTGTTTGGAAACTACTACCATATTCAGAATAATCAGTTGGCATTTATTTATGGAAAAATATTCATATCAATAATTCAGAATTATACAGATATTAGCTGAGGGTGAATAAAACAATTGAGAGTAAGTTCCTGCCATAATTCTATTTCAGTCGAGTTTTATTTTCCCTGGAGCACATAACCTTGAAGAAGTACCCTGAAAATAAAACTCTGCAACACCATTAAAGCATTATAATTTTCCCAAAGAAAGGAAAGGGTCCGCATCTGTTAAAACTATATTGACCTAAATACAGTTAAATATTTGATAAAGATAACTTTTGTAAAAGCTATGAGTACAATTTGCTTATTCAACATGCACACATCAAGGCCTACAATGTAGATGCATTACAACATCATATTTATAAAGAAATATAACATTGAAGCATAATTCTATTATTAACATATAGATTATGAGTAAAATATAAAATCATTCCGAAAAAGAAAAGGATGCCTTGGATCTGATAGCATACTATTTACTCCAACACCTTCAGAGAAATCTTAGCTTGATATAAATGTCCCTAAATTAAGGTAAATTTCGTTTTGAGATATGTCGTGTCCCTCGATAGACAATAGAAAAAGTGGAGTCAAAGTACTGTTTGAAAAGATAAAATATCCAACCTATTGCAAAGATTCAATAAAAAAAAATATTAACACTTTAAAAAAGCTACATGTTCAATTATGAGATTAAAAATTGGATACGTGGACGCCACATTGTAAATCAATAAGAAACTGTGGCAGTTCAAGGAACATTAGTAGCTAACATATCTGAAAAGATGATTTCATGAAAACATACTTAAATATTTAAAAGAGCAAGGTTAAAAATGATATCAGAATGCAAACTTGAGCCAACATTTACGATGCTTTCAAACAAATTTCATTCAAATGAGATGTTTGTTTGAGGGAGGGGTAGCAGTCCTGTCCTCTACGAAAATAAAGCTATCAGGATCATTTCTAGCCAATAGTGGCAACATACTATAAAGATCATTCGGAGGAAAAAAGTAAACTGTAATTTAGAAACTATCAAACAATTTTTTTCCAAATCATTCAATTAAGGAAACTATTATTAAAGATGATAGATAAAATCAATTTGCATTGATAATGGAATACATACCTCAAATTCACTGATTTAAATTTGAATCTCCATATGATATACATTAGTCATCTTCAGTTCTATATGATAGCTCGTTTGTTGAATCACAAAGAGTCTTGGTAAGTATACTCCAAGCTTGGATGAGTGAAAAATCATCACATGTCATCCTCTTTCTATAAAAAGGCATGGGTTTATGGGCGTGTTGCTTCAAAAAAGTGATCAACTTGAAAATCAAATGCATATCATTAGCAAATACATGTAGATACGTGCATTTTCATTCACGCAAAGTCTGAGCTCTTAATAAGACATTCATGAATAATGATTTTGACTGATGCATGCTGATCAACTGCAACTTGCAATTGATCTGAAATTTATACAAACACCTTCCCCCTGTATGATTTTTTAATGAGCAAAAGAAGCAGCACTCTTTATGAGAAAACATGAGAATACCCTGGGAAATTTGCCTTCTGTCGAATCCATTCTCGCACAAGTTTCCAAACCATATATTCATAGAAATGTCTCCTCTCTCACCATGCTATAGGCAATGATGCTCGTGGAACTTATCAGTGAAATCATCATGCTTTCCAAGATGACTACCAGCTAAATGGCACAATCCTTTAAAAAATTCACTGTCCGCAAACACACAGCAGCAATGTCAGAGTTCATGGAGTCGATCAGTTAAGTCCGCCAGACTTGGTCTGAGTTTCTTCTGCTGTGTCCCAGCATTATTAAGCAATGAGAGCCCTCTCCCTACAGGGGGTGGTGATACATAACCCAACAACGATCCTCTCCCTCGACCAAACGGAGCAGATGTTTCTGATACGCCAGACGACATTTCACTCCCGCCGGAGCTGAGAGCTTCATCAGTTTTGTTTGTTTTGAGAGAGTTGGGTGATTCGTCACTGATTTGAACAGAGCTTTCACTGGTGACGATCTCGGCTGTGATGCTGTCGTTTGATTCGTCTCCAGATCTCGGAGTCTGCGCCCTTGATTCAGCTGTAGATAGATATTGAGAGTAAAAAAGAAGGGGAAGATTACATGTAAGTTCATACCACAAGTATGGAGAACATAGAACAGATACTGTGACAGACCAGTTGAAATCATGTATACATTGAGAGTAAAGCAAAGAAGAAAAGGGAAGTTTAGATGTAAGTTAATATCACCAAGCATGGAGAATATTGAACAGATACAGTGGCAGATCAGTTAACGGATGGCATAATCGTACTGGATGAAATTGAAGTATGAACTTACAGAAATGTGCCCATATGTTGAAATGTGGCCATTAAACCAACTGTGGACTGTTTTAGACGATGATGGGAACTATAAAACATTTCATTTATACTGTAATGATTGCACTAGCTGCTACCTCATGACAAAGTTTTTAAAAATGATTTCTTTTATCCAGGAATATACTGAATATAGTATTCTATGCATAAAGATGAGAGAAACAAGGATCAATTATCATCAAGGATTAAAATCGGGCAATATCAAACCCAATTATTGAAGTAAAATTAAACCTACTCATCCAAAATTCAAGATAATCAAATATTAAACCTCTCGATACTAAACAAAGGTTAGAGATGGTTGTATGATCATTGAAGTGAATTCATTAGGTTTGCACAATCGGATATCCATAGCTTATTCATGAAACAGAATCTCAGTGAATTCATACTTCATTAAATATTCTTTCTAGTATAAAAGATTAAAACAAAGTAAATCTGTTTGAATCAATCAAATATCAAACTCAAAAGAGGAATTGTGTTGACAATTCAGTAACCCTTGTTCCTTGTGAAAAATAAAGCAAAGCCTCAAATAAATGGAGGAATTTATTCATATGGCAGTAGATTGACAATCAATTGCAACTTTATTATTTTACTCATTTACAGGCCCGACCTCTTGGAAAAAAAACCACCTGTAGACATAAAAAGCTGTTCTACTCTGTGATGAAGAAACTTTTCTCTAAATTCTCCTTGGGCACTCCATAGAGTGGATTAGGAGCTATACAAATGACATTTTTATTATCATTATTATTATTGCAGTATGCAAGAAAGTTTCCACTGAGATATTTAATCACTCTTAACCCTAATCCCATTGGGGGGGGGGGGNAAATATCAAACTCACAAGAGGAATTGTGTTATCACACGTATGACAATTCAGTAATCCTTGTTCCTTGTGAAAAATAAAGCTAAGCCTCAAATACATGGGGGAATTTATTCACATGGCAGTAGATTGACAATCAATTGCAATTTTATTAATTTACTCATGAACAGGCCTGACCTTTCTGAATAACCTACCTGAAGACATAAAAAGCTGTTCTACTCGACTGTCATTCAAGAAACTTTTCTCTAAATTCTCCTTGAGCACTCCATAGAGAGGATTAGGCGCTATACAAATGGCATTTTTATTATCATAATTATTATTGCAGCATGCGAGAAAGTTTCCACTGAGGTATTTAATCCCTCTTAAGGAATAGAATCTTAGAGAACCCAATAACAATATCACCCAAGACTTACTCCGATGTCTTTGTGCCTTTTGGCTTTTGCCTTCTTTTTCTTGCCTTGGCAGAACCTGTTTATCCGACGAGCGTAACCTATGCTGCTTCGTCTTGGCTTTCTCAATCTTGATTTGACAATCTTTCAGCATTGCGTTGTCCAGATGAAGCTGAGCATTGTGAGCATCCGCAAGACAGCTAAATGCAACAAAGGCGAAGTATCTACCAGAAACACATGAAAGAGATGGTCGAAAATTGTAATTCTGGTTTTAAATAATGTCTATGTGTGGCAGCTAGATTCATCTACATGTGCTTTTGGCAATCAAGCATTTCTGAGGCAAAGAAACAAAAAAAATTAGTAAACATAAAACGAACTCCCATAAACATTCCATGACATTTAAAATGTTATTAGTTTTCAAAGTATTTAATTTTTAGAACTGACCGACTCTCATGACTAATCTAAAGCCGGCTGTATGAAGACTAGTTCACACACACAAAAAAAATGCAACCATAGCTAAAAGGCTTACACGGAGCAAAACGTGTAAGTTAAGAGCCTAACTCAATCATAACAAATAATATATTATAAACTCATTAAAAAGGCATAAGAAGTCATTCTTAATTTTCTTTTTTTTTTTGTTTTGCTTTTCGTTTTAGATTTGGCTGAATATGTAGGATATGTAATGTATTGCAAGCCATACCTCAACAATCGCAATATATCAAAACATACTTTTGATTGTTCCTGTCATCTGTTTTATTCCGTAGTCTGGCATGAAGTGGATTGAAACCCCAGAACAGAGACAAAAGATCCTCCTAAATGATATCAAATCAGAAATCGGTAGATATCAAATTTATATTATCCACACAAAAAACAACCAAAAATAGCACATTCCTTCATATCCCCTCTCACTTCGTTATGGGTTAAATACATATTTATTAAACACAGTGAAATGAGAACAATAAAACATCACAATGCAGCACAGCTGTGTTGTCAGTGAATAAAGTAAAATAATGTAAAAGTAAACTGTGAAAATTTGAGCACTATAGGATAATCTGTTAGAAAGTAAAGAATTGAAGAAAAAAAATTATTTCCACTTTATTATTTTCATCCTTGAATTGGCAACTTCTGCATTTCTTTTCATTCACTGGCACCATATCAATACCTGGGGGAAGTTCCCTTTTTGACTATTTATTGGTTTGATCAACAAGAAAAAAGTGGTACACTAAGGAATGCCTCCTATAAATCTACAGACTGAATGTCTTGCTGTCAAAGTAAACAGTCAACTGCACAATGGTATCTTTATCCCTGAATAGAACTAAGGTCCACTGTAATTCTATACCACTTTAAACAAATGTATACAAAATTAATAATGATTTGGATTGTCATTCCTGTATGTGGAAAGAACTGCTACATGTTTCACTTACTATAGTTATTGTCTGGTTGAGATGAAAAACACCAAGTTCCACGACAGAGGAATCATCATATCCTACAACAAGGTGTACAGAGAGGAAAAGAAAGAGAAAATTTGATCAGTGTTTAACTAAATGATTTTAATCCTCAAAAGCTAGAAGGGTGGACTGACTAAGCCCTCAATCTTTTCTGCAATTACATGCACAACAGAATGTAAGATCAGTGCTTTATTAGATCGATGGTGCATTAGAATACTGTGTTAATTAGCAGTACTGGGCAGTATCACTGAAAAGATTTCTGCTATGTGTGGTTATGGCTCTCTCAATTATTCAAGAAATGAAAAGTATGAGTAAGAGTTCTTGTTATTGACTGTGAGGATCATTATTTTACAAGCTGAAATTTTCGCTGGGGCTTTTTTCTTTTGTGAATTTTGCAAACACGAAATCGTCAACGTTTTAATTCATCAGAATACTCTTAGACATGTGCACAATAATCTTTAAAAGTATAATCAATATTAACAACTCACCAAAGAGGTATGAAAATCAGTGAATTTGATAAAATTTATGTCCGCGATAGTCTCAGCTTTTACGGTAGTTGCTCTTGTGAATTTTGTTGCTGCTACTGCTTACCAAACAGTTTTCATCCATCATGATTTCTTAACTCTATACTTGCTGCTGTCGATGCTATTCACACTAGCAGACAAGCTTTGGTCGACCAGAGTGGACTACTTCAGCACACAATAGAAAGAGTACAAATACATTGAATGGATACACACTTTCTTTGTTCCAGTGCATTGATGCAATCTACACACACACACACATAAATTTCCATTCATGTTTGTGCACACCTGTGTGTGTATTGTTTGTGGAAACTCTATAATAATAATAATGGTGGCTACTTGTATAGCGCACAGGTCCACCTTATCGGTGCTCATGGCGCTGAAAGCTTTAACCCTAATCAGGCCGGGGGGGGGNGTGTTCTTTAGCAGTACTGGGCAGTATCACTGAAAAGAATTCTGCTATGTGCGATTATGGCTCTCTCAATTATTCAAGAAATGAAAAGTATGAGTAAGAGTTCTTGTTATTGACTGTGAGGATTATTACTTTATAAGCTGAAATTTTCGATGGGGCTTTATTCTTTTGTGAATTTTGTAAAGATGAAATCGCCAACGTTTTAATTCATTAGAATGCTCTGAGCACAAAGAGAGGAAAGGTATGAAAATCTGTGAATTTCATAAAATCTACGTCCGCAAAAATATCAGCTTTCACAGTATTTACTCTTAGTTATTTTTGTTGCTGCTACTGCTGACCAAACAGTTTTCATCCATCATGATTTCTTAACTCTATACTTGCTGCTGTCGATGCTATTCACACTAGCAGACACGCTTTGGTCGACCAGAGTGGATTACTTCAGCACACAATAGAAAGAGTACAAATACATTGAATGGATACACACTTGCTTTGCTCGGGTGCATCGATGCATTCTACATACACATAAATGTCCATTCATGTTTGTGTACACCTGTATGTGTATTGTGTGTGGAAAATCCATAGATAACCTTGTGTGCATTAGCACTTTTCTGATTTACAATTGAAAATAACCAAGCAACCAAGGGTTACATAATGGAGCAGGTAAAGAGTTAGCAATCATTCACCTTCATAGCCATTGTGAGAAGGCTGCCCTGAGTCTCCATGCATAGATGGCGGGTAACAATCACCAGGCATTGGATGCGGGTACTGCTCTGCATGCAAACGATGATGATGCTGATGATGATGATGATAACCAGGCATGGGATGATGATGATGGTAAGGATAAGGTTCATGAATAGGGTACGGCTCACCCTGCATACCCGGAGGCACCATGGGCATATATGCCTCAGGAGGCCATGGTTCATACATCCCCTCCAGCATGTGATGATGCTCAAAGATCTGTTGCTGTGTTTGCTCTAACATCAATCGAAGATGATGTTGTTCCTCCTTCTGCTGGTCCCTTGTCGGTTTCCTGTCGAAAGGCTCGCTGTTGTCGTCATGCCGCTTTGGCATTTTTTCCGTCGCCGGTCTGACACGGATTTCATGCCCATCTGTAAGTCGTCTCCCGTTGTAGAGTTTGACGACGGATATCGCCTCATCTTCGTTTAGGAATCTGAAGAACATCAAGCTGCAAAAAGCGAACCAAGAAATAGAAAAAAACAGGAACTGAACATATCGTCTGTCAGTTTTACCCCCTTTTTATATCAAAGCACATTGATTACAGACGTCCTGCATACATGTATGTATCTTCCTAATCAACCAAAAACAAATTACAATCAAACCTGTCTATCATGGCCACTTAAGGAACAGAGTAAAAGTGGCCACTATAGACAGGTAACCTCTATAGACAGGTTTTATAAGAAGAAAAATAATAATAATACAAGATATTTATAGAGCACCATTATCAATTTTGATAAAATGCTTATCACACACATTATCATCTGGCAGGAATCACTTTTGGTGGCCACTGAAAAGCAGGTGGTCACTAAATACAGGTGGCCACTATTACAGGTTTGACTATCGTGCAATATTATCCAAAGCCACATTCCCTAATATTTCATCCCATTTTTTTTTATCTATAGATGGCTCCTGGGAAATCAATTCATATTCCAGTGCTATGAACAATTTATGATCATGGTTTAAACTAAATTATTGTATTATTGCCAAAGTGCATTAATTCTTTGTTCTCGATCTAATGTGGATAGTAAAACATTGTCCAGGTAGGCAGGTGAATGCACAACAGTATTCTTACCGATCTATCTAAGATGTAATGACCTACCACAATGACAAAGGTGTACTTTTCAAGCCTGTGATTAAATATTCATGAATATTGATCATAATTCGTACCTTGAAGTACGAGTACCCCAAATTTCTGACCAGTCAAACAAGAAAACAGAAAATGGCTCCCAACAAGTATATATTATTAAAGGTATAGATTCGTAATGACCAGGATGCAGAAATTGATGTTAAATGAGCTGATGTATTCGCAAGTTGATTTACATGCCTAAATATATCTATGAAGGATATTAGGAGTACATTTATTCTCGTATTCTATGTATTTTACGTCGAACAGGTCAATACGCCATCGTTCCTGCGGTGTGCTAAGTGCTTTAGCGCGGGAGAGCGTCGGCCTGAAATTGGCGGTGCGATCGGTGGTATTGTCTGCGGTGTGTCGATTCGCGTTCATTTTGTACGTGAAGCATGTTCTGTGAGGAAGTACGACCATGACGACCGCACCAGGTTATTTTATTTTGCGATAATTAAGCCATTTCTAGGTCGATTTCATTCAAACAAACTATGAACATGCTTTAATTTACTATTGAAAAACTGCATTATGGTAATAATTTTACTGCAGCTCGCAAACTAGTTAAATATCTGAAGCGCCCTCCTCCCAAAACTAGTCTTTCCCTTTAACTTACCCTTTCACACAAGCCTTCTCAATCACATCACCTTGTGTTGCAAATAATTCACAAACCTCCTATAACAAAATTTGACAATTATATATTATCATTTGGGGGAAGGGGGAAATCCAGATATTGTAAATCAAATAATGGGGAAAGTATTAAAAAATTGGGTCTGAGAAGTTTAAAATGTCTTTATACATAAGCCAACTTTTCCATACAGATGTTGGCGTGAACTTTTTAATCATTAGCTTTGGTGTGTGTTGTTATTTTCATGTTTTTGACAGTGCTAAATGCAGTGGATATTTTTGTAAAGCTGAGACCATGAAATTAGTAAATGTAGTTGAGCTGATTGGAACAATCGTAAATCGATTTGGGTTGGTTCCTGTGCTACATGTTTGAGACTCGGCCACATCTTTCAGATGATGATATTAAAGGTCAGTCCCTCTTTCTCTCTTCTTCTTAATTCCCATCTCTCTCTCTCTCTCTCTCTCTCTCTTTCTTGGCATACTTATTATATTCCAATTGCACACTCTTTCCCCATTTCTTCTGATTCATTACATACAGAAAAAAGTATTCATGTTACAAATATGATTCATTCCTATCTGATCAATTATGACATATTGAATCAACATAATACTTCAAGTCCCATCTAAAAGCACCTCTGTTGTCACCAGACTAATTATTTCATGCCTTATATTTTTATTCAGGAGATTCTCTCTCAAAAAATTGATTGTTACTTTCTATCTTCTTCATGTTTTTCCTATCTGTTTCTTTGGTTGTCATTGTTTCTAAAGCGCCATGAGCACCATATGGTGGACTTGTGCGCTATATAAGTAGCCACCATTATTATTATTATTATATCACACTTTATTATGAAGGGGTTGTTTGATACAAAATCTACAGGTCTGGGGTCTGTAACATAAAAGATGCATATTACGATAAATATCAATTATGAGTCTGTTGTAGAAAGTGTAGCAAAGGGATACAATTAATTTTCAATGAATTGTATCTCTATTATGTTCCAGACCCCTGGAGTACTTTCACCCAAGACACACTCTTTGCCTCGTACAAAGTGTACTGTACCTGACCTGTATACTTAATTCATATAATCTACTAGAGTACTTTCATCCACAACAATAACTACCGGTACTCTTTGCCTTGTACAAAGCGTACTGTAACTGACCTGTATAATCTTGTATTTACTTGATTCATATAATCTACAGGAGTACTTTCATCCACAACAATAACTACTCTTTGCCTTGTACAAAGTGCACTGCAACTGACCTGCATAATCTTGTATTTACTTGAGTCACCAAAAGTTCCCTTGTAATGGACACAGACTGTGTAGAATCCTCTATTGCTCTTTGGTATTCTGAGCCCTCCCTCCTCCTCCTCCTCTTCCCCCGTCAGTCTTGATGAACCATCCTCTCTCCTTGATGTAGTATCGCCTCCCTTTAAGATTGTTTAAAAGGTATTGATTTCTAATGGTCAGGATGTAACATATCGATGTGATACAAGCTGATGCATTCACAAATGGCTTTGCACATATAAAAAATACATGTGTACAAAATTGGAAGAAGATTTTTGAACATATTGGGCTTTTTAGTTTGAAAATGTTAATCAGCCATTATTCCTATGGACCGCAAGCAAAATGGGCCACCAGCAGAGCCGAAGCGTGACGAATGGAGTTTCTGGTGGTATGTGTGTTATGTTTTTTCATGTGGGGCAGTGTGCAAGTGAAGAAAAAACAATGCACAGCATTATTTTTGTTTTGCAATAATTAAGCCATTTCTGGGATGAGTTTATTTTTTATAAATT
Organism: Temnopleurus reevesii; assembly: GCA_036244855.1. Lineage (NCBI taxonomy): Eukaryota > Metazoa > Echinodermata > Echinoidea > Temnopleuroida > Temnopleuridae > Temnopleurus > Temnopleurus reevesii. The sequence goes on from BQKZ01002034.1 coordinate 43,100, forward strand.
TGAACTTTCTCATTGAAAAAATGTATTACGCTAATATTTTTTACTGCATTTCACAATTTATTAAATATCTGAATAGCCATCTCTCAAAAAACTATTTTCAGATAGAAAATTTATATTTTAATATATAATAAAACAATATTGAGAATGCATCAAAGTTTGTTTTCCCCTTTCATATGGAAAACAAAAAGGCGACTACCCCCAAGCAGTCTTTGTCTCATAACCACCTACTGAATAAAAACTTAAATAAACAATTTCTGATTCCATTACTATCAGATTATAATAGACACGCATCAATTTGGAATCATTGTAATCACAAGTCCAGTATTGACTTGAATCAGTAAGAAGTGCTTTGAAATGAGCATAGCCAGGAAGAAGCAAAAATAAGGAAAGGATGAGGGAAGGACGAGACTGTGACAGAGAAGAGAAAGATGAAAAAAAAGTAGAGAGAGAGAGAGAGAGGGCAGTGACATAAAGAGAGAAATGGGAAAACAAATAGAGGGGAAAAAAGAAAAAACAGTGCAAGTCAGAATTCTTTGCTTCCTGTTATCACTATAAAAGCTCAGAACAATAGATGCATGTATGGTCCAGTAAGACCACTGTGAACCCAATATCCTCAACTTAATGGTAATAATAGGCACAGAATTCCAACTTGCACTGAACAATGAACAAGAAGTAAACCAACCTCTCTCCGAGACGCATACTCCTTCTTTGATGATGCATTCTCTCTCCTTGGTGCTGTATAGTCTCTTTTAGATGGCTGATAATTATTTCTCTTTGACGGTGTATCTTCATTCTTCTTTGTTTGTTTTTCTTCCTCAGTCCTGTTGTTCTGTTTGCTGGGACCTTGTCTAGAGAGGGGTCGATTCTGCCCTGCGAGTCAAAAAGGTAGAAGAAATGATGATCGATATGGAAACATGATAATGAGGTGACTCAAATTGTTCTTCTCAAAATAAGTTTAGTGTAAGCTTGAATTTATGCTATGTAATTGTATCAAATAAAGTCAGTACAATCGGGCATGGGGGTAAAAAAAATGGGTGTTTAAAAAAAAAAAAAATAATAATAATAGTATCGCTAAGCATTCTCCAATAAATGCAATATTGTTACTCTTGCTAAAGCCAAAGGAACACCGGCGCCCATGGCATTTCAAGAAAAAAAAACATTCTTGTATGGTACCCACACACTTCACCTCGGTTGAGTGCAGCTAACTGTGGATGAATCTCTTGCTAAAGAAAATCAACGCCATCGGCGGGTTTTGAACTGCCAACCCTAAAAAGTCAGAACTACTATAACGCTCCAACTTCGCGGTGATCTACACACAACTCTACAAACGACAGGGATCCCTTTCATCACTGCAATTCAGCGCCATGGGTTATCATTGAGTGCAAGAAAGGGTCACCACTCGTTTGCAGAGTCGTGCGTAGATCTACGTAAAGCTTTATGAAACAAATACCTTGATTACCCTTGAAGTTGTTGAACTTCTTCTTGTTTCTGATCCTTTTTTCCTTCTCCTTCCCTATATGAAGTTATGAAAAAAGACAAAATATTCAAATGCTGAAAGCACAATAATATATACTACAACATTACAGGTAAAGGATCACTATATAAGTATATACATTTTCATGCTAGGTTTTTTATTTATGGAAATTCTATAAATGCAAATTCTGTTTTGCTTGTCTATCAAACATACTCATGGGTGACCACGATTGTTGCATCTCTCTCGGTCCACTGCACATATGAGTGTAAACGATAACGATCAATAAACTTTTTAAAAATGTAGAAAAAAATATTCATTCATATAACATACTTCATATTAATATTGTTTGTTGAATTATATTTGGAATGTAATTCATCACTAATGATTGATAAAATACAGTGACATGGTGGAAGAAAATTGCAGTTCATCAAAACTTTCTTTCAACATTAACTATATAAACTCAACCTTGCACATGACAATACAAAGTCAGAATTTCTCGTACTAAAATCTAAGCGACATTGTTTAGTGCTTGACCTTATATCTTTTTAATTTCTGCACTTATTGGTGTTTCATTTATATAGGCTGAAACAATGAAGATTATATTTTCCTGGCTGTACTAAAACTGGGCAAGCATGGACGCCAGGTGTATAGGGACAAAACTTACAGTCTATTCAAATGTGCTTAATCAAATTTTCGTTCACTTTTTGTTTATTTTGCATATCCCATAATAGGGTCCATAGAGTGATCAATACCATCAAAAAGGAATCTTTAATGGTCTAAGTTTTGTCTCTGTTTATCACCCCGTTTTATGGTAAGGATAATATTTACTTACCGTCTCCCGGCTTGGAATATTGAGCTTTCTTAGCAAAAGAGCTCATGTAGGAATTAGAATCTCCTATTCCGTACAACATCCACTTTGATGCCTCTTCACTGTAATTAAACCTATGATCAAACAGAGAATACAGGGTTTAGAACATCAATAGAACCTGAAAGAAATTATAATCTCATACAATAATTCACATTGAGTATATTCTAAAAAGGACAATAATAATAATATTAGATGCAATCTACATTATATAGTGTACATATCCACTCTGCGGAGTGCTCAAGGCGCTTTGCATTATTATTACCCTGGTTTTAGCCCGGCGTACAACAGCGCACATAGCATTTCAAGGAATAAATATTCCTACCAGGTGCCCATTCACCTCACCTGGGTTGAGTGCAGCACAATGCAGATGAATTTCTTGCTGATGGAAATTTACGCCATGGGTGGGATTCGAACCTACGACCCTCTAGTTGAAAAGCGAGAGTCGGAACCACTACACTACGGTGTCTCCACATAATATTTATGACACTAAAATCAAAGGAACAATTCAATGCAAAAGTCTCCAGAAACAACTTTCCATTTTGCAGAGGCATTGGCTTTGGCATTAGGATTCTGGGTTATGCCCTAGTCATAACGAAGCTCTTATTCAAAATGATGCTTAATTCAGTTGAGTCCATTGTGATCTAATTACATATCCCTCATTGTTCAGGGGCAGTTAACAGTTTACCAAGACTCAAAATACATAAAGACTGCATAAAAAGAAATGCATTGAATCGGGCTTCCACAGTTACTGGGGCTGTAGATGATATATTGATACATTCTGACTGACAAACACAATAATATAAATGGTGATGCAGCTGTAAGTTCAAATAACTAACGTCACACCCTGTTATACTGTATAGTGGAAAAAGTTTGCAGACCTGTGTTTAATTTTCGCGCTTTTCGCAGTGAAATAGCTGACCGCGAATTTGATCAATGTTTTCAGATGAGATTCCAGTGGATTAAATATGCTTGTAAAAAACACATTGGATCAAATGGTATTGTCATCTTACATAGAAACACTAAGGATAGCTTACCTGACAACATCTGGCATGTATTCTAGAAATTCTCTAAGAGTGGAAAACCCCATCTTCCTAAAATGCAGAGGTGAGCTGGTAAGGTTCTTGTAATCCATACTGAATCTCTCTAGAGGCACACCGCCAATCTTCGATAAGAGGACAGCTCGCACAGACTTCTTCACATCATCTGGTATCTTACTTCCACCAGACTCGCTTTCTGCCATTTTGTTTGCCTGAAGAAAAACAAAAAACATTCACATAATCTTGACAATTTGGGGGGGGGGTGGATTGATAATTTTGTGGGTGGATTGGCAGAGTTTTCAAGAAAATTACATACATTGTAAATATAATTTAAGTCTAGCATGATTTCTGTGAATCCTTGTGTAAATCAACAAAAAATTGTCTCATTTTCGCCTTAGAAAAAAAAGGTCTAAAAAGGCCTAAAAGGAATGTTTATACCAGACAAAATCTACATTTGATTTACAGCATTCACAATCTCACTGTAGATTCGTCAAAAGACTTGGCGAATAACAAAATTAATAAAATGAAAATCAATGAAAACGCATCTCTACAGGGGGAATTAGGGCATCATCATGTTATCTGTCACCTCTCAATTCACTGCCGCCTGTTTAGTCATTGCTGGAGACAGATATCGCCTCTCACATTGACTTGTATGGGCATCCTCCTCTGCCCCGGGTTGCTCATCTGCGCCTCTTTATTACCTTTATTACTGGATATACTGTAAAAATGCATGCATCTGCAGTCGAGTTTCCAGGTCTATCTGTCATCCGACTCTTATCTTCTCATATGGTTTTATACATTCTAGAATGTGTCAGTGACAGTGTCGTGTATCAGGGGATGCCAGTACTTGTCTAGTTTGGTTTTGAAGGAGTTGACTGATGTGGCATTAACAACCTCAGATGGTAGGGAGTTCCAATCTGGTATCACTCTATTTCTAAAGACATTTGCTCTGACATTAAGACTGCTTCTCTCCTGGAAAAGCTTGTGTTGATGACCACGTGTAGCCTAAACAGTGACTGCCAACAAAAACATATCTCTGTCTACAATGGTACGCAATGTAAAATGCGCGCTCGGTGAAATCAAGACTTTTTTCCTGAAAATCTCCAACCACGTATAAAGTGAATGGGATGCAGAGAAGGGACCCAAATAGTTTGAACGGCAAAAATGAGAGGGGTGTATATTTCATCTAAAAATAAAATGACATTGTTGCTGGTCAGATTTTGCTGAGATATTTCTCACAGCCACACAATCTTTAGAACATTTGTGATAATATCAGATTAAAATTGAATTGGATATTCATGGACTTCATGCTTTTTTTTTCAAGCTGAAAGTTTCGGTGCGCAGACGTGTGACCTCCCATCAATGCATCATACACAAAATCTACGAACAAAGTAAACAGCAACACAAAAGGATAAGGGCGACACATAGCACTCGCACGATTTGGCCGGAATTAAATTAATGAATAATGGATGATAAAATCAGCTTGGCGCATAAATTTATATCTCATAGTCATACCCATACATAAATCCTAATTTGTTCACTGTTTTAGTCATATAAATGTCCTAGCACATATAGTCAATTTTTGACTGGCGTGCTGTCAAAAACTAAAACAACCCATGCTTGGCCATATTATTATTATTATTATTAGGGACCGGCAAGACAATTTTATATTTTCTTTCCCTTGCTAAAAATTGTTTAACTATGGCTCGCCTGATTTAGAATGTCCTGAAGTTCCCGATGTTGTGATTCCTTTTAGAGGAGACGATCTAGAAATCCCATAATTTTGATGTAAAATTCACCGGAGTTNTTTTTTCCCCCAGGAGCAAGCTACAGCGGGGCATATGGGAAAGGTATTTTGCTGTACTTACGATATAATGAGGAGATTATTTTTAATTCTAAACATCAATAATAATAGTTGAAGTTTTTTTTAATGTTTTATTATCATCAGTATTATCATTTTAAGTCTGAACTGAAATAATATAAATTACTTTCAAATGCCTCTGCTGGTGAGCTGAAATGAGGGGCAGTGTAAACAGTAGAATGAAGAAGAGGGTATCCTCTGCGCGGTAATTTGGAAAACAGTCTGTGAAAAAAAATCATGCCCATTTCTAATTCTGAGCTCTAAAATACTGAACATGGTAAGTGACATATAGGCTGATTGTGGAAAAAATTACACTCTCATTTTTTAAAATCGTTGTGTCTTAATAGATGCGATTTCAAGTTGTTTATAAAGACAGCACGTTGTTATAGAAAGAAAGAATTAATATATTATAAAAGAAAGAATGAAAAAAAAAACTACAATAAATCATAAAGTTCGGGCTGGATCACGAAGGCCTCCAGGCTGTTATTATTATTATTAGTTCGGCAAATTCAGAACGAAACCATATTACACAAAAGGAAAAAAAGAAAACGGTAAAAGAAATAAAAAATATGAAGATTTACAGTTGATTTGAGATTGCTGCCGAGGAATGGAATTATTAAAGGGGAATCTTCTCAAACCAAATGCACTTATAGGTATATTAAGACACATGAATACGAAGTATAGATTACAATTCATGAAGGAAATTAGGAGTAAAATTTATGAGCTCAGAAAGATTAATCAGGATGAACTGATTAGAGTGGTTTATGGGTTTCATCCCTCAATTTTGTTCCATAAACCATGGCCTCCTAAGGATTTTTTTTTAAAATACACTCAGATTAGACATTTATGCTTGGGCATGTTATATGCAGTAACTGAAATAGTAAAATCTATAACTTAAAAACGAGAATTCAATTTGCTATTCTAGGCTCAAATTCTATCATTGAAATGGCAAAAAAACAAAGTATGAGAAAGTCAAGGGTCCGCAGCCATGTTAGAGAAAAAAAAAACACATCAAAATGAAGTATAATAAGATGAAATTTCTTGGCACCCGAGTCTAAATATATCTTAATTTTAAACTCAAAGGCCCGTATTCTGATAGCGAGGTTTAAGTTAACCCTGGTTTAAATACGTGGTTTAAGTATGGGAAGCCAAAAGAAGCTTGAATCTATAACAGTCGATGTTTAATGTACCAGCACATTTGGCACTAATAGTATTCAAAACTGTCTCGGAATAAAAACTTCAATAGTTTTCTTCATTATTAGAGCATTGGGAAAAAGAGCAGTTAACATAAGAATTATTCATTGTAAATAAAGTTTTGGCACTTTTGGCTATCCATACTTAAACTACAGATTTAGACCAGGGTTAACTTAAACCTCGCTATCGGAATACGGGCCA
>BQKZ01002034.1:51747-71110 GCA_036244855.1 Temnopleurus reevesii
GATGATTTTTCTTTAAATATTCATTTTTTTGTGACTGTTATGAGCAAATTCATATTTTCGCCTTTTTTCGCCTTTTAGAACACAATTTAGCAATTCCCCTTTTTCCGCAGATAGTGTTATTACATGTATTATTATTACTATTATTATTATTATTATTATTATTATTATCATTATATAATCTCTAGTACATCAAATACTCCTCAGAAGGCACCTGAGAGATTGCAAACTTTATTTCTCAAAGTGCAAATCTGTAAGATAAGTACAGTGGAAACTCGTTATAAATACATGTAGATCTGATGTAACGAAATATCTGATATAAAGAGGTGAAAAATCTGGTCCCAACTCTTAATAACTCATATTGTTTTTAACGCTGCTATAAAGAGATTACTGTTATAACGAGGTATTTTTTCTGGTCCCAAGCACCTCGTTATACTGAGTTTCCACTGTACATCATCAATCAGGAAGTGCTCTAAGAGGGTGTTGCTCAAAATCAACTGAAAATTAACTGCAACTTTGCAAATTGTAACGTACATTTTCATTCACGTATGGTGTGCGCATTTAACAAGACGCGCATGAAACAATGATTTTGATTGACGCGTACCAATCAGCTGCAACTTACGATCAATTGCAACCTTTGAGCAACACCCCCCTAAGAATGTTTAAATCAGCACAATACAATACAACAGGGATTCAGAAGATCACTATATAGTATTTACTTTTATTCTCCTTTCTACATCAATATAATTAGTATGTACATGCATACAACATATTTTTACATTAATGTATAAGTACATGTATATCATATTTACATATTTACATTATTTACATTTGCATGAGAAACATACATGAGGAAAAAGGGAACGGTTGAAGAAAAAAAGACTGCCGAAACAGGTAGATGAGAGAAAGATATCTTTGCAGTCTGTCTGCCCAACTCTATTCTATGGAGAAAAATCCACAATCAAAACCACAAATTTACCCATTTACTACTGAATTGTGGTATTCTCATACAATTTGTGCAGGGACTAACTGGTTCTAAAAGTCAATGGGTTAATTTTCTTCCCCCAGGTCTGCACTGACAGATTCCTATCAAGGAAAGGCTCTTTATTACAGTCCCAAGCTAAGATCCTGTTTTAGTAATTTTCCCTGTCTTATTAAAGATGACCATGCTCCATATTTGGTCAACATGGTCGACATTTTGTAATGAACAAGACATCATCAGACATGCCAACCAAAAATACTATTCCTAAAACTTTTCTTCCATGTCTGCTTCATAAAAGGGTTCTGAGATCTGTACAGTAATTTTGTCTATAAGGAATTAATGACGCTGCCATACCATAACATATTAAACCTGTCTATTTGGATAACATTTCATCCTCCACCACAATAACCTATTCATAGTTTTTTTTCAGTAAAGAATCCTTCCTGAGAGAATTTGGCCTCTGGAAATCATAAAAATTCTCCAGAATTGCTGGTTTCTCCTCTATAAACGGAAATGAGCAAACGATAAAGGTTATTGGGGAAAACAGGTGATTACTGCTCTGAAGAATTACTGGCATCCAGTTTTGTACTACTTTCCCAAACGTCAAAGAAGAAGAATGGAATTCAGGGTTGACATCCATGTATTAAAAGTTACTGCAATTTTTTCAGTTCACTGACTGAGAAATATTTTCCACTGAAAGTCGCTGATAAAAAGATATGGAGGGCCTGTGGAGGTTCTATCTGGTCCTCTTTGCTGCTTTCTGCTTGAGGGCGCTCCATCTTTCTTGCATACGAGTCTGGCGATTCTGCTGCTCATTCAGTCTGAAAAAGAGTAGAAAATTACGAAGATTGTAAGAAAAAACATCAAGCATGTGAATCAGAGTCTGTGACATTATTCGTACAATTAGATTTAGTTTTCATTTTTCATGAAAATTATCATACATTTACTTCTGGTATTGTATGGGGTTGATGAAATTAATTTGTGCGTTCACTTCATTTCTTTGTCATTTTCCTTACGATTAATATTCTGCTAGGATCGAAAGCTCTAGCTCTTTTCGACTTTATTTTAAATTAATTTCCGTAAGCTGTAAGAAGTGAATGAACGGTGGCTAAGGAGGTAATGACACATCGGTCTGAATTACAAAAATCTCCAATACAGTTGAGATATAATCTAAGAGAGGGGTGGTGTAGAAACAGGATGATATGAAATTGTTGTTTTAAGCTAGTCCTGATTTAAGATTTTAATTTCAAATATTATAGGTATAGATTTGTAATGACTGGGATGCAGAAGGTGATGTTAAAGGAGCTGATGTATTCACAAGTTGCTTTACATGCCTACATATATCTGTGTAGGATATTAGGAGTACATTTGTGCTCGTATTTTGTGTATTTTACGCCAAACACGTCAATCAGCCATTATTCCTACGGTGTGCTAAGTGCTTTTGCAGAGGGAGCGTCGGCCTGAAATGGGCGGTGCGATCGGTGGTATTGTATGCGGTGTGTGAGTTTGCGTTCATTTTGTACGTGAAGCATGTTGTGCTTGGAAGAACGACCACAGCATGATTTTTTATTTTGTGATATTTAAGCCATTTCTAGGTTGATTCCATTCAAACAAACTATGAACATGCTCTAATTTACTATTGAAAAACTGCATTATGGTAATAATTTTACTGCAGCTGGCAAACTAGTTAAATCATAAATTGTTGAAAGTTGTTAAAAAATGGAGAAAGTTGCAGAAAGGTGTCAATTCAATTAGGTTGTACATAAAGGTTCATAGGAATTCAATGAGAGACTGTGATGATGAAAGGTGCTGTCATAAAGTTAATTTCCTTCAGCAAGAAATTGATCCACATTGTGCTGCACTCAACCCAGGTGAGGTGAATTGGTACCTGGTAGGAATATTCAATCCTTGAAATGCCAAGTGCGCTAACGAAGTGGCTGCCGGGCTAGAGCCAGGGTAATAATGCTGCAATTGTAGAGCGCTTAGAGAATTCTTCATAAAGAGTTGATAAGCGCTATATAAAAGCCGTTCATTATTATTATTATAAATAAAACACTGACCTGTTTGAGAAGAGCACATCAAATCTCCCCTTGGCCTGTGTGGTGTGTAGGAGTGTCGGGGCCTTGGAGTCAACGTCTTCAAGAGTTCTCCACAGGTTGGTCAGACATGGAAATGAATGCATCCCATAGGCATACACAGTAGGTTTGGGGTCAAAGGTCGGACCATTCTCTGCTTCTGCCTCATCAGAGAGATCCTCTTTGTCTTTCTCTTTCTCTCCTGTGTCACAAAAGTTGCATTATGTTACATCACAATTTTGAACTTGCATCATTACTTTGTCATTATTACAAATTAATCATGTGGGATAACCCAATGCCGCACACGCATATAATTTTTTTTTTTCATTTTCCTCGTTAAATATAAGCAGAAAGGGCTTTATAGTATAACATACATGTATCTGGATTCTAAACCAATAGAAAGTTTCAAGTACGAGTACATTCTACATTTTCCTTTTTTGTCAAATAGCACACCTTGTTTCGGTTGAAGATCTTCTCTTGATATACCATGGTGNCATTATTCGTACAATTAGATTTAGTTTTCATTTTTCATGAAAATTATCATACATTTACTTCTGGTATTGTATGGGGTTGATGAAATTAATTTGTGCGTTCACTTCATTTCTTTGTCATTTTCCTTACGATTAATATTCTGCTAGGATCGAAAGCTCTAGCTCTTTTCGACTTTATTTTAAATTAATTTCCGTAAGCTGTAAGAAGTGAATGAACGGTGGCTAAGGAGGTAATGACACATCGGTCTGAATTACAAAAATCTCCAATACAGTTGAGATATAATCTAAGAGAGGGGTGGTGTAGAAACAGGATGATATGAAATTGTTGTTTTAAGCTAGTCCTGATTTAAGATTTTAATTTCAAATATTATAGGTATAGATTTGTAATGACTGGGATGCAGAAGGTGATGTTAAAGGAGCTGATGTATTCACAAGTTGCTTTACATGCCTACATATATCTGTGTAGGATATTAGGAGTACATTTGTGCTCGTATTTTGTGTATTTTACGCCAAACACGTCAATCAGCCATTATTCCTACGGTGTGCTAAGTGCTTTTGCAGAGGGAGCGTCGGCCTGAAATGGGCGGTGCGATCGGTGGTATTGTATGCGGTGTGTGAGTTTGCGTTCATTTTGTACGTGAAGCATGTTGTGCTTGGAAGAACGACCACAGCATGATTTTTTATTTTGTGATATTTAAGCCATTTCTAGGTTGATTCCATTCAAACAAACTATGAACATGCTCTAATTTACTATTGAAAAACTGCATTATGGTAATAATTTTACTGCAGCTGGCAAACTAGTTAAATCATAAATTGTTGAAAGTTGTTAAAAAATGGAGAAAGTTGCAGAAAGGTGTCAATTCAATTAGGTTGTACATAAAGGTTCATAGGAATTCAATGAGAGACTGTGATGATGAAAGGTGCTGTCATAAAGTTAATTTCCTTCAGCAAGAAATTGATCCACATTGTGCTGCACTCAACCCAGGTGAGGTGAATTGGTACCTGGTAGGAATATTCAATCCTTGAAATGCCAAGTGCGCTAACGAAGTGGCTGCCGGGCTAGAGCCAGGGTAATAATGCTGCAATTGTAGAGCGCTTAGAGAATTCTTCATAAAGAGTTGATAAGCGCTATATAAAAGCCGTTCATTATTATTATTATAAATAAAACACTGACCTGTTTGAGAAGAGCACATCAAATCTCCCCTTGGCCTGTGTGGTGTGTAGGAGTGTCGGGGCCTTGGAGTCAACGTCTTCAAGAGTTCTCCACAGGTTGGTCAGACATGGAAATGAATGCATCCCATAGGCATACACAGTAGGTTTGGGGTCAAAGGTCGGACCATTCTCTGCTTCTGCCTCATCAGAGAGATCCTCTTTGTCTTTCTCTTTCTCTCCTGTGTCACAAAAGTTGCATTATGTTACATCACAATTTTGAACTTGCATCATTACTTTGTCATTATTACAAATTAATCATGTGGGATAACCCAATGCCGCACACGCATATAATTTTTTTTTTTCATTTTCCTCGTTAAATATAAGCAGAAAGGGCTTTATAGTATAACATACATGTATCTGGATTCTAAACCAATAGAAAGTTTCAAGTACGAGTACATTCTACATTTTCCTTTTTTGTCAAATAGCACACCTTGTTTCGGTTGAAGATCTTCTCTTGATATACCATGGTGTTGATCCCTCATAAGTCATATTATCACAAATAAAAATTTTTTTCACATGATTTTATTAGTTTTCAAGCTATCAATATAAAAATCCTTTTTTTTTTTTTTTTTTTTTTTTTTTTTTTTTTTTTTTTTTTTTTTTTGGGGGGGGGGGGCACCAGACAATGTTCATACTTCACCTTGTTAATGTTTTAAGTAATTTGATGAAATCAATGTAAACTAAATTTAAATTAAGTCATAATCAATGACGTGCAAGAAACTGACCTCTAACAAATAGCATCTGGCCAGACGCAGCCAATGAGATGACAGGTTTCTGATCCTCACATCTGATGATGACAGACTCTGGTAGCTTCACTAGACAAAGCTTCTTACCAGTAAACACATTACACAGGTAGATATCACCAAACTTGGTCACTAGCAGTGCCTGCAAAAAACAACAAACGTTGGCAAAAAGATCCTCAAAAAATTGTTCACACGGAAATGTCAATTAAAAACGTAATGTTATAAAAAAAAACTGTGATACACATGTCTGTACGAGCGCTATATAAATGCCAATATTATTACAATCATTATTATAGAAAACCTTTAAAAACCAAGTTAGATCTATCAGGATAGAATGAAATCAGCTGATTTAAGGGAATTTTTGCTTACTTGACAGACATTTGGCCTTTAGACAGTTTTTTTTTCTTTGTTTAACCCTTTTCCAACTGGAGGGGGGGTCAATTTGACCCCCCCCTCCACAAATTTTGTGATCGCGCCACCGCGAAAAAATTTTTCACCGCGAGACTCGCTGACTTTTTACTTTCAAGTCTTGCGCAACTTTTAAGACTATTTTCGGGAAAATCGGGCGTATGGTTATGTCGNGTTATTTTTGTCAAAATCAGAATATATTTTTATGTTATTCATTTTGGATAATATTATAGCTCAATCTATTTTCATCTGACTTATCTAGATAGAATAAATGGGGATAATACCAATATATGGATTTATTACTGATTTATTTCAACCCGGCTATGAAAAGAAAGCACTCACCGTATCCCTCAGTGTAACGACAGGCACCACATGGCAAGCACCGTCTCTACTATCCCTCCATGTCCCACGATACACCTGCTTCACCGTTGGCTTGTCACCATAGCAACAGGACACAGTCGCCAGGTCACCGTTGCTATCACCAACCAAGATGGAAATCTCAGGTTTGGCTTTGAGAGCGTCTAGTCTGTCAGCAGGGGTCGAGGCTGCCTTGGTTGGGGGTGGGGGCAAGATGTGGAGATGACAGATCGGCCGAGAGAAGACCTTGTGTGTCATGATGGGAATACCTGCAGATTACAAGGTAAAAAAGAAGTAATTGCGTTAATGATCCATCCAAGCAAGCAATTAGAATTTTAAAATGGATAGCAATTTGCGATTTATTCTAATTTCCATAAGTCAATGTAACTTTTTTCTACTGAACTCTTTACTTGCTTTTGTCGACTCGGGTCATCCATACTGACTCGCTTCTGTTGACTCTAGTCAACAAGTTAAGCACACAATACTCCATAGTACCAGAATTACCTAGCAGTCTCGAGTTACATAATGTAGCATGCTAAGAGTTAAAGCAACAGATGCAAACAATTTTGAAAAATAGAAATAGATCAGGCTTCATCTCACCAGAAATAAAGTAAAACCCTAGAAAAATAAATTCGCTTAATACAGTAGTTTATACAACTGACCAGAATATATTTGAGTGTCTATGCACACCGCCCTTGAGAATTTCCAGTGTAAATTGTTCTATAAAGATTCCTAACATTGGTGAACATCTGGGATTCGCATGACCTAACCATACTCACTGAGATGTTTGTCCCACAGAGCAATAGAGCCATCGTCCAATCCAAGAGCTATGAGTGACGTACATGGTGTGGTGGTCATGGATGTGAGCTTCCCAGCATTAGGCCAAACTTGATCTGGCTTGTGCTCCAAGTCTATAGAGGATCAAGGAAGAGTGGAGACAGAAAAATTAGACTCTAATAGAATCTAACATTGACATTTAGAAAGCACTCTAACAAACCAGTTGTAACAGAAATTATTTGTTACATACAGTCAAGCTAGCCTATGTGGAATCTGTTGGAACTGGAGAAATAGATGCGACTCAGAGATAACTGGAATAATGAGGGGTAAAAACTACAGATTATGAAGAGAGGACTTGAAAATACATTTGACTTAGGTGACTATTTAGCTCATGCGAGGTCAACTTAATCAAGATTATCTATGCACATTAATTTTTAAAGAATTTTATCCAATGGTTGTTAAAGAATTAAAGAAGAACGAAACCCTGAATTTTATATTGTCTCAGTAGATGGAGAAGAATAGAATGAACCAACTCTGAAAATTTGAGCATAATCCGACGATCCATTCAAAAGTTATGAATTTACAAAGTTATAGTGAATGTCCCGCCATGGGAATCCTCGAGTCGGCAACGCCGACCAATTATTAGTCCTCTACATTCAAATCTGTGACGTCTTTGTGGACAGCTCTCCATTCATTCTGTACACAAAATTTAACAATTTCTTCTTTTTTCAGAAAAGTGGACAAAATTTTCCCTTTTCTCGTCAGTATTATAGGTGTTGGATAATTCTTCAAGTATTGTTGGAAGAATAATGTTGANATGACGATCCCTATCGCTGATGGGGATCCGTGCGATCGGCAAATTCGATGGAATCTGTGACGTCATGTCGGACAACTTCTCATTCACTTTGTACATATAATTTTTCAAAATGGATTAATGTAAAATTTTGTGTAAGGTTGCAACATGATTCTTCTCAAAATACATGCAGAATCAAAACAGAAATGCTATACCCCAATCGAAAATTTACATTTTGTTGACTTTTCAAAAAAAAGGAGAAAATGTGAAAATTTGTATACAGAGTGAATGAGGAGTTGTCCGACATGACGTCACAGATTCCGTCGAATTTGCCAATCGCACGGATCCCCATGAGCGGTAGGGATCGCCATATCTCTGTGACTTTGAAAAGTCATAACTTTTGAACGGGTTGTCCGATTTTGCTCAAATTTTTACAGTTTGTTCATCTGATTTTTCTTCATTCCACGAGAGCATGATAATCCCAGGGGTTGGTTTCCCTTTAAAGAATTTTATCCAATGGTTGTCAAAGAATTGAAAGCTGTCTGCATAATGGACATTACACTATATTAGGAATCACTCTTACCTTTAGCATTCTTGAGCAGATTATAGAGACAGATATTGGTGGAGTTGGACCAACTTGTGACAAAGATATGGGCCTGGTCCTGGTTGATAGGGGCTGCATTGGCCGAGGCTAGCATCAAACCTGGTCTCACAAACAGGCACTTTGCTCTGCATGGGCTGGAAATAAAAGAAATGACAAATAAGCATCCCTGTCGATGATGAAGAGAAATGTTCACAATGTTTTGGTCATACGAGACGTTCTCCATAGGATAGAGCAGTTTCAAACTAAGAGAAATTACCTTCAAATAGATGTGTTTACCAAATATGTTAATCACCAGCTGAACCGAATAAATCAAATTATCATAAAAGGATGTCAGATTGGACCTTTCTTTACAGAGTGATACTTCACAGAGGCATAATGACCAAAAGATACCAGAATGAGCAAACTTCAGTTTTCTTATACCATTTCTTAAACTGATTAAAGAAATAAAAACAAATTTCTAAAAAAAAGGATTTGCAAGTAATCTTCAGAATCTTGGCATTTTGACTGTGCAAATTTATTTCAATGGCGCTCAAAGAGAGTAAAATTCCTTGAAAGGTCTGAAGAGATTGAACTCACTTCTTCTCTATCTTGCTGTACTTTGGATCTGTGTATGGCCCTAAGACCTGATCTGCTGCCAGTCTCCTTGTATTAAGATGTTCAGACTGAATGAGATGCCTGCTGCCCAGACCAACGGTAGAACACCACTCATCAGAGGCAGGGGTAGGTTGACCTGGATGGGGTACACTGCTTGCAGCTAGAGTGGGGTACAGGAGATTAAAATAATTCATTAGTCAGTTACAGTAGTCATCTGAAATGATTGGTTGTATGAGAGGTCTCCCACTGAGACCAAAGGACTGGCTAGCAACATTTGGCATAGTCTACAGTTGCCAGACATGGGTGGGTTACACTGCAATTTATTTACATTTATTCATCCATATGTCTATCAACTCATTAATTCAGTCACTTAGTCTGGCAGTTAATCAGCCAGATATTTAGCCATTAAGTAAGTCAGCAAACGAGGCATTTAATAAGCCAGTCAGTAAGTCAGGAAATCAGTCGATTAGTAAATCAGTTAGTCAGTTAGTAAGTCAATCAGTTAACCAATCAGTCAACCAGTCAATCAGTCAGTCAGTTAGTCAGCCAATCAGTTGGTCAATTAGTCAGTCAGTCAGTCAGTCAATCAGTCAGTCAGTCAGCCAGATATTAGTCAGTCAGTAAGTCAGCCAGCAAGGCATTTAATAAGCCAGTCAGTCAGTCAGTCAATCAGTCAATTAGTCAGCCAGTTAGTAGACCAGTAAGTTATTCAGCCCATCAGTGATTAAGTCAGACTGTCAGTTAGTCACTCAGTCAGTCAGCCAGACATCTAATGAATCAGTCAGTCAGCCCACGAGGCAATTAATCAGCCAGTCAGATAATCCGTCATCTCACTACGCATCTAGTCAGTCGGTCAGCTAGCTAGGCAGCCAGTTACTTAGCCAGGCAGTAATCCAGCCTGCAAGCTGGCCAGTCAGTCATTTCACTTCAAGCACTTACCAGTAAGCTGGTCTGGTAATGGCTTGACTCTCAGCACAGTGGTAGGTTTGGATAGGGTAGCTGGGTTCCAGTCTGGTGCTGCACCGGATCCACCAGGCGGGGCTACTGTCAGGGCTGCAGTGGGGGTCACTGTACGCGCCGTGTCCTGTGAAGTCACTGACTGTAGATGGGCAAACAGAAACGGAAAATTGCAATTGGATAACAACAAATAAATAGAAAATGGCAATACATTTCAACAAGGTAGTCCTTTAGTTTAAAAGAAATGCCCAATAACATAGGTGTAATAGTCCTGACTAAGTCATCATTAAATATTTTCATCTATATCATACACTTGCACTCAACCTCTGCTGCAGTACAGCATATAAAAATGACACACCATACATCCAAATTTCCATCCATGAATGTACAACTAAAAGTTGCTTGTTGCAAGTCTTGCGATCGACTGAAAGATACAGTACTTATAGTGCAAGTCAGAATTATTTGATTCCTGCTATAACTTGAGTAGCTCAGAACAATTTTAAGGCCCAGTGATCCAATATGATCCCATCGCTCTTAGCTTCGTTATAACATATAAGCAAAGAGTTCTGACTTGCACAGTAGGTCGGCAACAGCAAATGTAAATCACTGTTGGAGGCATATCTGCAAATGCATTGACTAGAACCAATTAAGAATCCGTATTTCAAATTTGCAATCTATTTATCATCAATTTTGCAAAAGATCACTTTTTTTAACCACCTCTAGTTTTCAATTACATATGTGCCATATGGTAGGTTGTAAGGTGCTAAAAGCAGGCAAGTCTACTAAAGCAGAATGAAACAATTTTTTTCAATTATATAAAATATCTCAATATAACAGTTGCCTTTAATCTGCACAAATGTATCTATACACAAAACAAACTCTAATTTTTACCTTTGGACGACTGGAGGTCATTGAAAGGCCTTCCATTGGGTGGCTGTACTCAATGCCATCGCTGGCTGACCCATCTCCTACACCCTCCTGTAAACACAGATGTACAACCAACACAGAAAGGCATGCATGGGGATGCAAAGGTGAATGAGTGCAACTATTAAACAAATTAACATTTTCATTTCACAATGATGAAAGGAAATACCAATTACACCATATCTGAAATTACATTTAGATAGCATACAGACACCTGGGGTGAAAGGCTTTTGCTGCTTTTTTATAGAAAATCATGCTTGTGCACATATCAAACAAATAATCTATATTGATTAATTTCTTATGTTTGGAGTGTGTAAAAGAACCATAATACAGAAAGCCATAGTCGACATGCTCCAGGAAAACTAGAAAAATGAATGGAAGACACTTTAAAGAACCTCATGCAGCTAATATTTTGACCATGCAGTGAGTGGGGAATTATATTGGAAAATCGAGAATTGGGGAGTGGATCAAAGAATTGTCTTTTTAACTTATATCTGAGGCAACAAAGAATAACTTGCTAGCAAGTACAATATCAGTATACATGTATAACACTGTATCATGTAAATATTCAATGATGGTAAATACTCTTTTTATATCTATAAGTATTAGAATTAAAATTGAATGTTTGAATGTTTCACTAAAAATAACTTGTAAGAAGATACATGTACGCTCACACCGAGAATAATTTGGATGGACACACACACAAAATGCATGCATTTCTAACTCCTTCATTATATGAAGTAATCTATCATGTTGTATACAGTTATTTGAACTTATATTCATGCATTTATTCTTTTTACCTCAGATGCCCTTTCAAATAAGATGTGGGAACAGTGATAACTACCATGCTTCAAGAAATATAAATTGCATATTGCAAGGAAATAACACATAAAAATGAATACAGTGATGTTCTGTGCTTTTCAATTTTGGAAACCCATAAACCATGTTTGAGGAAAGAAACAGACAATTCAGCTTAACCAAGCATTGAGTGATCTCATGAGGTTTTGCTTGGTGAACAATTTGTTGGAGTTTGGGGTATTTGTTCAAAATAAAGAGAGATAGAGAGAGAGAGGGGGGAGGGGACATAACAGATACAGGGAGAAAGAGAAAAGAGAGAGAGAGAGAATAAGAGAGAGAGAGAGAGAGATAGACAGATATATATAGAGAAAGAGGTAGAGGGAGAGAAAGAGCATGAACAAAAAAAAAACAGAGCTGTAGAAAAGGGTGAAAAAGAAATAGACAGAGACAGAGATGAGAGATGGAGAGAGAACATCAAACATCTCTAAAGCACCAAACTCTTGAGTCATGAGATTGAAAGGATTATAAAATGGTTGAATGACTGACATACCTGAACATTAGTAAGATCCTCAGTACTCTTGACATGACTCATCTGTTCAAGCTGCTGCTGCTGCTTGGCTATGGCCGCCTCTACGTCCCGACTCCAATTGTCTCTCGGAAGCTTGAAGACGTCGATCCACGACTCAACATCATCTTTGTCTCCCTCTTCAGGAGATGAAAAAGGAAATNCTTGCTAGCAAGTACAATATCAGTATACATGTATACAGTGTATCATGTAAATATTCAATGATGGTAAATACTCTTTTTATACCTGTAAATATTTCAATTCAAATTGAATGTTTGAATGTTTCACTAAAAATGACTTGTAAGTAGATACATGTACGCTCACACCGAGAATAATTTGGATGGGCACACACAAAAAAATGCACGCATTTCTAACTCTTTCATTATAAGAAGTAATTTATCATGTTGTATACAGTTATTTGAACTTATATTCATGCATTTATTCTTTTTACCTCAGATGCCCTTTCAAATAAGATGTGGGAACAATGATAACTATCATGCTCCAAGAAATATAAATAGCATAATGCAAGGAAGCCACTCATGAAATGAATACAGTGATGTTCTGTGCTTTTAAAATTTGGGAAACCCATAAACCAAGTTTGAGGAAAGAAACAGACAATGCAGCTTAACCAACATGTTGAGTGACCTCATGAGGTTGTGCTTGGTGAACAATTTGTTGGAGTTGGGGTATTTTTTCAAAATAAAGAGAGAGAGAGAGGCAGAGAGAGACAGGGACAGAAACAGATATAGGGAGAAAAAGAAAAAAAGAGAAAGAGAGAGAGATAGACAGACATATAGAGAAAGAGATATAGGGAGAGAAAAAGCATGAAAAAAGAAACAGAGATGTAGAAAGGGTGAAAAAGAAACATAGAGAAATAGAAAGAGACAAAGAAAGAGAGAACATCAAACATCTCTCAAGTACCAAATGAGTCATGTAATTGAAAAAATTGATTTTTTTAATGATAAAATGACTGCCATACCTGAACATTAGTAAGATCCTCAGTACTCTTGACATGACTCATCTGTTCAAGCTGCTGCTGCTGCTTGGCTATGGCCGCCTCTACGTCCCGACTCCAATTGTCTCTCGGAAGCTTGAAGACGTCGATCCATGACTCAACATCATCTTTGTCTCCCTCTTCAGGAGATGAAAAAGGAAATTATGCAGAAGTTTTATTGATGTTCAAAATTAAAAATAAATTTTTAGATGATATGACGCTGTAATCATTATTGAATAGTCAGGTTACTTACGTCAAACAAACACAGAGTGCTTGAATGAAGTAGATATTAATCCATGCATCCCAATTCAAATTGTCCTGTACATAGAGACCTGCAAGTAGATCTGGTTGTGTTCAATTTTTTTCTCTGAAATAATACTGATACCAAATGCAGTTGTGAACTAATAGATCAAACCATATAACTAAGGGTAAGGGATTTCAGGGACTCAATTTCATCAGAAAAAAATTCCCCAATTTAGCTTTTTGCAAGTTGGCTGCATTCTATTTGTTGTATTTGCCCCAATCCTGCAAAATTAGAGGTGGTCCCAGCTACATATACCACAATAAAGAGATTAACAGATTACAAATTAACATTCAGTTTATAATGAAGAAGGTATATAAACTCTAATTTCCTTCTCAATCAGGAAGAATGCATCTACTACTAAAATCATTACTACTTTCTCAAACTTAACGAGACACATACATTGACTTACTTTCTAATGTCAGAGCTATATAGTCCCCATCCCTGGACAGGTGCATATCAACAACGGCAGTATTGGCTGGAATCTCAGTATCAAAGGTCTTCAGTAACAATAGAGCTGAACCACTGAAACAAAACAGTCTGCAAATACCTGAAAGAAATCAAATGACATACAGTATGACAAATAAACAATGAAAATATACTGAACATTACAGGCACATATTTACAAGACTGGATGCAATGTGAAATTTGACAAAAAGTTGTATAACTTACATGTTTGATCAATGCCAATTGCTGAAAATATTCTTGATCAGCCATCAGCTTATTCAATCAATTATACACAGGAATGGCAGAGGAGGGAACATAATGAATGATCCAGCTGAAGGATTTGAATGCTAATGAGATTATATTTGAGGGTTTGAAAAAAATCCATTTATATTTCATGTGCAGTCCACGCAGAATGCAACAACACAACTGCACTGAAATGGTGCCAAATTCATTGCCAGAAAAAAAGGAAATTATTTGATTAAATTGATTGATCCAATTCATTTATCAATCAAGGTAAATCAAGGAAAATTATATCTAAATTCGATGCTGAATTTCCATTCACAAATAATTCTAAAGATTGCATCATCATATAGCATTTAGCATTAGTTTTACGTGAAAATGTTTTCTAATGGGAAATCACAACAAATTTATCTTGCCCATGGAAAGAATATTACAGATATTGAATCATGATTTTCCTATTGTCGTTATCCCATGTAATATTCTTACCANCGTCCCGACTCCAATTGTCTCTCGGAAGCTTGAAGACGTCGATCCACGACTCAACATCATCTTTGTCTCCCTCTTCAGGAGATGAAAAAGGAAATGCATGAGTTATTTCCTTGTTCAAATTTCAGAATAAATGTTAAAATAATATGACACTGTGATCATTATTGAACAGTTGGGCTACTTACGTCAAACAAACACAGAGCGCTTGAATAAAATGCATCCCTATCCAAATTATCCAGTTCATAGACACCTGCAAGTAGATCTGGTTGTGTTCGATTTTTTTTCTCTGAAATAATACTGATACCAAATGCAGTTGTGAACTAGTATGTAGTAGATCAAACCATGTAACTGTCAAGGGGTAATGTGTTTCAGGTATTCAATTTCATCAGAAAACTTTTCTGCAATTTAGCTTTTTGCAAGTTGTTTGCATTATATTTGTCATATTTGCACAAATCCTACAAAATCAGAGTCGGTCCAGCTACCACAATAAACAATTAACAGATTACGAAGTAACACATGTTTTTTCATGAAGCAGATCCTCTAATTTCCTTCTCAATCAGTGGATCGAAGGCACCTACTTAGTACTACAGTAAAACCTCTTTATAACAAGGTCCTTGGGACCATGAAAATTACATTGTTATATCACGTTCCTCACTATATCAGGGTAAAAAAAACGAAGAACTATAAAGAGCTGCGACCCATAAAAATCACCTTATATAACACGTATCTCAGTCGCTGTATCCAACATCTTTATAATAAAGTTCCAATGTACTAAAACTATTACTACTTGCTCAAAATTCTATGAGACACAAATATTGGCTTACTTTCTAATGTTAGAGCTATATAGTCTCCATCCCTTGACAGGTGCATATCAACGACGGCAGCATTGGCTGGAATCTCAGTATCGAATGTCTTCAGTAACAACAGAGCTGAGCCACTGAAACAGAAGAGTCTGCAAACACCTGAAAGAAGTCAAATAACATACAGCATGATAAATTAACAATGAAAATGTACTGGACACTACAGGCACATATTTACAAGACTGGATGCAATGTGACAAAAGTTGTATTACTCACAGGGTTGATCAATGCAAAATCTATTCTTGGTTAGCAATCGAGGTATTAAATCAACTATATGCAGGAAGATGACTGGCAGAGGAGGGAACATGTAATCTAACTGAAAAATTTGAAATGTTATTCAGTGAGGTTATAAGTTACAAAACAAAGTTAAGGGATTTATTACATCCCAAAATAGCATTTCAAATCCCGAGTGTGGAAAGTTTGATACGTTCCTGACAACAAAATTCATTGTCATTTCCATTACAGGCTACCAAAGTCAAACCCAACTCTATCAATCATGCTACGCTTCACAGACAGATCCCAGTTGGATTCCTGTACCTTGACACAGAAAATACTGAGAAGTTTGTCTTGCATTGTCCAGCAGGGGACTTCCCTTTAAAATAATAAATTTACATTTCACTTTCCATGGAGTAATATAAAAAAAAACATTCACTGCACTGAAATGGTATCAAATTCACTATCGAAAAAAGAGGAAAATCATTTATTTGATTGATTGATTGATCCCATTCATTAATCAATCAAGGTAAATCAAGGAAAATTGAATTTTATGCAGGATTTCAATTCACAAATTCATTCTAAATATTGCATCATCATTTAAGCATTCAGCATCAGTTTGGGTCGGAGCTTGAAGCGGTCAGTTTAACATGAAATTATTTTTGCTTATGATTAAGATTCTGCTAGGATCGAAAGCTCAAGCTCTTTTTTTTTTTACTTCATTTTACTCCACAGCTCTCCATTATCGGATAAGCAGTTTTAGAAGTTCTCGTTATTTAAAAAAAATTCTAATCAGAAATCACAACAAATTTATCTTGCCCATGGAAAGAATATTACAGATATTGAATCATGATTTTCCTATTGTCGTTATCCCATGTAATATTCTTACCATTTGTATCAAGAGAAGCAACTAAGCACATCTGAACTCCGATCTGAGTGCTCTCCAATGTAGCGATTGACGCACCATCTTCTTCCCAGGATGCAATGGGATTATGAAGCGTAGCATGTAAGACAACAAGGCCTTTGTTTAGACCAAGAAACACTGCACTCCCATCTGGACTTCCAGCTAAAGACAGGATATCTTCATTTTCCTGTAAAGGAGGAATTTTAAGAAAATGGAGATGAAAAAAAAATTATTATCAATTTACCAAAATTCTAAATTGTAGTAATATTTGCATTTAAATTCTGGGCTAGATAGTTCCTGAAATGTCCCATTAGATTTAGAGTTGAATTGACATCTCTTATGATTTTGTGTAAATAAAGCTTTGGAAATGTCATCTTCAGGCACATTACTAGAAAGTTGTGATCATCAACAGTAAGTAAGTCAACTGCAAATTACATACTTGCAGCTTTGTGCTCATGCAGTCTTACTTGTATTTGTAATGCTTTTGTAATTGCAGTAATAAGCGGCAGCTCTTTAGAGGCTATACATGTACTCTAATGGGATGATCAGCACTTTCTAACAAGATCCATATAGGCCTGTATTCCAATAGCGGGGTTCCACATTATGTTATTAAGCCTTACTAACACAGTAACAGAACATTAACATGGGCCATACCATAACTTACTTGAAATAATTACAAATCAATCACAATTCATAGATCTTTACCAGACTCACACACTCATTAGACCTAAAAAAAATATATAACACAAAATAAATGCTCTCCAATAATACTTTTCAGCAGAACAAAGCAATTCAAGTCCTGTAACATTAGGAAAAGATTAAACATGTGGCTATTCAATTCAATGCAACTCAGACTAAATTATTAATAAGGCCAGAAAAAAGACTGACATTATTATGACATAACTGGAAATTTTGAGCAATTTAGTCTACCTGAGCAATTGCTGTGTGTTCAAATTCGGGAACAGGCTCACGAGATCGCAATTCCTCTGCAGCAGCCTCTCTTGCACTTATTTCTTCCCAAGCAACATCAAATATTCTATTCACGATTTTGTCCACCAATCTGAAGGGCTGCGGAAGCTTGTCGAACATTTGGTCCGGATCTGTGGCGTAGTCATCATCGTCGCTGGACAAATTGCTCAGTGTGTCCGGTGTAATGGACATCAAGTTTTTACGCACGTAAACAGGCATTTTTACACGCAGATCGGTGGAGTAAACCTTCAAATTATATTCATGAAGATGATGCACTCCCTTATATTAGCTAAAATTGCTTTGAAAAATCGAAAAATTTCGATTGAAAACGGTGAGCTAATCGTCTCACCCGAAAGTGTTTGAGCTCACCAAGGCAACATTTGCCATGAATCGACGTAGATGGCAGCATACTTCAATTTGCAAAAATACACCTTGCATGCATCAAAGACTTCGTAATATCACTGGTATCAGTAAACTAAAAAGAGTTTGCCTACTATAATGGCAAAGAAAGTCTGAAGTCAATTAGCTGCAGATGTACATTTTCTTCGATTTTCTCGAGGCAGCAAAAGGCTTCTTTTGAATGTGTTCTAAATTTGAAAGGTCCATGAGCTCACGTGTTACATTTACATTGATTGAATTGTCTTGATAGCTCATTCAATCCATTTAGCCTATTACAAGCTGGCTTCTCTTGTATATTTCAATACATGACTAGATTTCTTCCAAATATTCAAAAGGACAAATATTTACGACATTTACCATCGATTGATTTATAATTATTCTAAAATTCAAATACAATCGAACCCCGTCCTGTCTCAAGTGACCGAGAAGGAGTCCACCTCGCAGGCTTGACACAGAAGGGAAAGAGGATGAGCAGGGAGGAGAGGAGGAACTAGGAAACCGAAGGGGGTGAAATGAAGATGAGGACTTGAGGAGGAACAGATGATAGAGGATGAGGAGGATGAAATGGTGGACAAGTAGAAGCCACAGAGGCAAAGGAAAATCAGGGAAATGGGAAGAAAAAGACAAACTGGAGGACAAGTATAAATAGAAGGGCTGAGCAGGAGTAAATGTGCAATTGTGCAGAAGGGCAAAGAGAACTTGAAGAGGCCCAAAAGCGAGAAGGGGTAGGATGAAGGGAATGAGGTACAGATGGAGGAGGGGCTAAGGATGAAGAGAAAGGGGTGAGTAGAAGAGGAAAAAGCAGACGAGAGATTTGGAAAGAATGGGCATGAGGTGGATAAATATTATAATGAATATGAAGACAATTAGAGTGATATCAGGAGGATAGAACGAGGAGATGGAGTACAAAGAGGCTAGCTGAGAAAGGTGAATAAAAAATCAAAGGAAAATGGAATGAGGGATGGAAAGACAATATTCGAATGGAGGTGTGTTAAAAACCAGGAATTTCAAGGAGAAAAATGAGAGAAGAATGAAGAAAGGTAGAAAGAGAATGCAAAGGAGGAGGAAGGTAATTATGGCAGGAAGAGGGGAACACAATAAGAATAAAGAGGAAGGAAAGAGGATGCCAAAGGTAAGGAGATAATGAGAAGAGGAGTAAAGAGGGGAAGGACGATTTGAAAATGGCAAAGAAAATAAAGAAGGGGAGAAAATTAGGAGAAAGAAAAGGATGAGGGTGATGTAGAGAGCGAGGCGGGGGGGGGGGGGGGGGGGG
>BQKZ01002034.1:71116-85658 GCA_036244855.1 Temnopleurus reevesii
GGGGGGGGGGGGGGGGGTGGGGGGGGGGGGCGTGAAAAAGAGAAAAGGCACAAATAAGACATGGAGGTGGTATAGGAGGGGGAAAAGAATGGAAATGATCAAGAATAATGGTAGAAGGAGGGGGTAATGATGCCGGAGAAAGGGAGGAAGAGGAGGAGATGAAAATACAAGGATAATGAAGAGGAGTGGAAGATGTGGGAAGAATAGACGGACCAGAAAAGGAAGAGATGAGAAGTAGTAGGAGAATAAGGAGTTTTGGTACGAGGTGAAGAGTATAATGAGATAAAAAAAGAGAATATAATGAGAGGATAGCTAAAAGGATAAGCAAGAACATGTAGAGTACAAGGAGGGGACAGGAAGGAGGATGAAGATGTTGTGGAAGATTAGAAAGAATATAATTGGGAGCAGAAGAATGAGATTGATTTAAAAGGAGTGCAAAATTATTATCAACATCCTTCAGGCGAAGGTGTGTAAAGGTTGAGAGGAGGAAGAAGACAAGGGGATAGAGAGAAGGAATAGAAAGAGAATAGAAGAAAAATGCCTTTGCAACAGAGGAAAAAGAGTATCTGCAATTTTTTGATTAAAACAGTCTTGTCAAAATTGAAAGAAAAAAGAAGAAAAAAAGAAAGAAAATTTTGAAGTGCATTTATTTTTATGACAACTTACTTTGACTAAATGTATATTCAAAGCTACTACTGCTATATCCACATTCACTCACTTGTAGAAGGTTTATGCGTTTTTACACATCTGTTCATTTCTGCAGTTTTCTTTTTAAATTTCAACACTCTCACACCCCTCCACCTTCATATATATTCCCAATGTTTAATCATTACCAATGATACAAACACCAAAGTCAAACAAGAAGAACACAAAATATGGTACCATTTCTGTACATTCTATATTATTTGAAATACATTTCATGAATTTTGAATGGATAAAACAAATATAGAGAAATGCAGCTGTCAAAAATAATTATCATAGGACATGAGAGATTCACATATGAAAATATTTCTCAAAGCATTCTTACTTTAGGAACTTCAAATAGTCTCTTACCCAATTCATACCAACAGACCAATTTTGGGATAATCCGAGCACTGTGAGCAGATGGGACAAATGAATTGGACAAAGTAAAAAATCATCCCATTGAAGCACTCACAATAGATATCTAAACACAAAACAAATTTCCTTCCCTTTTATTATGGAGATAAATGCTGAACATGTGTCACACATGTTTACAGTATCAACAGGCAGGCTAAATTCTTATGTGTGCATAGAGCTATCGTGAAGACTTGAATAGAAGCTCTTTATTTTGTCAAATTCCTTTGTCCCTTAATGTAAAGGCCAGCCAAGATAGTTTCTTGGAACCCAACATTAATTAAATTACCAAAAGTGAAGCTGCAAATCATCACAGAGATATAATCTTTACATTAAGTGCTCCAGGGGGATTTTGACGCCAGGAGCACTCGATATCTTTCTAAACAAAGCGCAGACCCGCGTTTGTTACTTCATTGGGCCAGCATGCATTTATACTGAAATTATGATGGACTTCTGCCGTTACAACACTACTTCCTGAGCTTGTCTAAATGCAAGCCTGCTCTTGGTCTCTGTATTTTTATTTTTGAAGTAAGAATGATTACAGCCCAGCCATAGGTTGGCACATGTAAAGGGGGTCTTTGAGGGAGATTTCACAAGAGTTTGAAAGAATGCAGAATTCAGCTTGAAATATTAATTGAATTATATCCTTTTTACAATGTATTTATGCCAACTTCACAAGCAATATTTAATAAGAATATTCAGATGGCTAAATAGTGGATCCAACATTTGACAAACAAAATCAACCATCCTTGATAAGTCTAATGGTAGATTAAAAGGTCATCAAAAAAGGTCACATACACATTCCTAATAAGGGAGAAAACAAAACTAATTTTGATTCAAGCAATCGGAAGGAAAGCATTTATTTATCACCTCTCAGAGTCTACAAATATATCATGACTTGCATAAAAGTGATAATAAGTTTTTCTACCATGATAACAAAATAAGCCCGACTGCTATTGCTTCATTTGGCTAGATTGAAAATTAAATTTCGTAACAAAACTGATGCAATGACACAATGTTATAAAAACCTAACAAATGCACCAGATAAAAAAGAAATTGAAATGAAAAGCATTTTTTTTTAGTGCTATCACAATAGACTTCCAAAATAATGAGATGAAGCAGCTTCTTTTCTTTTAAATTTGTGTAAATATGACAGCCGCTAAGATGAAAAAAGATTATTTCCATTGTGTCAAGGGCTTCTTTAAAGGTAGGAAACTACTTTTGCCTGGGGTACTTTTTTTATTGTAACACAGAATTCTTGAAATATGACTTCAGCTTGCAAAAGTTGCAACAACTTTGCAAACTATCTGCAGTCATAATACCATGCCTTCACTGTATAAACAAAGTCCCAAGTACAGGTCATCTAACATACAAGGGCTCTTTTGGCAACATGTACATTGAATTTCAACAAACTTTACTAATCAAGATAACTAATAAAGTAAAATCCCAACATTCCCAGCAATATTTCATTCCAAATTCCAATTTCATAGAAATTGCAATATGCTCAATGCAAAAATTCTACTCATACAACATCTACATTTATTAACTACGGTAAAAGCTCAGGAAATTATCTCTACCCTCACATGCATGATGAACAAATATTCATAGAATACGTAATCATAGCAAAAGAAAAGTTACACTGAAAATATGAAAAGAGGAATGAATTCATAGCCATAAACACATACCCCAAAAAAATACTAAATAATCCTGCAATTGAACAGATTTATGCATGGAGAAAGTCTTTCTAACCTTTGATGGGTTTCCCATTCTAGGAAATGTTTTGAAAATAAATCTGCTTATTTTCTTGGGAAAATAGCCAATGCTTAACAAGCTCATTACCCCAGTTGTACTGTATTTAACAGCAAATAGACATCTGATTCACAATGTGGTAAATGTCAAAAATACATCAGCATTCTAAAAAGGCAATGGAATGCCCATTCATCAGAAATATAGTCCTCCATTTCATCTTGCAAGCAAACTTGAACTTTGCAATTTAAATCATTCATANTGAAAAAGGCAAAAGGCACAATTAAGATATAGAGGTGGATATAGAGGGTGGTAAGAGTGGTAGGAGCTGGAAATGATGCGGGAGAAAGGGAGGAAGTGGAGTGATGAAAAGACAAAGATAATGAAGAGGGGAAAAGAAAAAGGACCAGAGGAGGAAGAGATGAGAAATAGTAGGAGAATAAGGAGTTTTAGTACACGGTGTAGCGTATGGTGAGATGAAAGAAGAGAACAATGAGATAGCTATGAGTAGCAAGAACATGAAGTGTACAGGGAGGGAACTGGAAGGGGGATAAAGATGTGGTGGAAGATTAGAAGGACAATAATTGGGAGCAGAAGGATGAGATTGATTGAACATGATTATCAAAATCCTTCAGGCAAAAATGTGTAAAGGTTGGGAGGAGGAAGAAGACAAGGGGATGGAGAGAAGGAATAGAAAGAGAATGAGAAGGAAACTGCCTTTGCAACAGAGGAAAAAGTGTATCTGCAATCTATTTATGAAAATAGTCTTGTCAAAATTGTAAAACTTATCATTAAAAAGAGAGATAATTTGAAGTGCATTGATTTATGACAACTTACTTTCCTCTGGGCTATACTTTCACTAAATGTATATTCAAAGCTCCATGTCTACTGCTATATCCACATTCACTCACTTGTAGTAGGTTTATGCGGTTTTACACATCTTTTCATATCTGTAGTTTTCTTTTTAAATTTCAATACTCTCACACCACTCCATCCTCATATATATTCTCAATGTTTAATCATTACCAATACAAACACCAAAGCCAAACAAGAAGAATAAAACAAAATATGGTATCATTTCTGTATAATTATTCTGTATTATTTGAATCATGACTTTTGGATGATAAACAAATATGGAAAATGCAGCTGTCAAAAACAATTATTGTAGGACGTGAGAAATTCACATCTGAAAAATATTCCTCAAAGCATCCTGACTGACTTCAGAAACTTCAAAATAATAGTTTTTGACCCAGTTCATACCAACTGACCAATTTGGGGCCATGCCAAGCACTGTGAGCATACATGAAAGGGACAAATGAATTGGACAAAATAAAAATCAGCTATTGAAGCACTCACAATAGATAATTAAACACAAAACAAATTTACTTCCCTTTTATTATGGAGATAAATGTTGAACATGTGTCACACATATTTACAGTATCAACAGGCAGACTACATTTTTATGTGTGCATAGAGCTGTTATGAAGGCTTGAGTAGCAGCTCTTTATTTTGTCAAATTCCTTTGTCCCTTAAAGTAAAGGCCAACCCAACATTAATTAAATTACCAAAATTGAAGCTGCAAATCATCACAGAGATATAATCTTTACATTAAGTGCTCCAGGGGGATTTTGACGCCAGGAGCACTCGATATC
Source organism: Temnopleurus reevesii (assembly GCA_036244855.1). Lineage (NCBI taxonomy): Eukaryota > Metazoa > Echinodermata > Echinoidea > Temnopleuroida > Temnopleuridae > Temnopleurus > Temnopleurus reevesii. The sequence continues at coordinate 75,610 of BQKZ01002034.1, forward strand.
TTTCTAAACAAAGCGCAGACCCGCGTTTGTTACTTCATTGGGCCAGCATGCATTTATACTGAAATTATGATGGACTTCTGCCGTTACAACACTACTTCCTGAGCTTGTCTAAATGCAAGCCTGCTCTTGGTCTCTGTATTTTTATTTTTGAAGTAAGAATGATTACAGCCCAGCCATAGGTTGGCACATGTAAAGGGGGTCTTTGAGGGAGATTTCACAAGAGTTTGAAAGAATGCAGAATTCAGCTTGAAATATTAATTGAATTATATCCTTTTTACAATGTATTTATGCCAACTTCACAAGCAATATTTAATAAGAATATTCAGATGGCTAAATAGTGGATCCAACATTTGACAAACAAAATCAACCATCCTTGATAAGTCTAATGGTAGATTAAAAGGTCATCAAAAAAGGTCACATACACATTCCTAATAAGGGAGAAAACAAAACTAATTTTGATTCAAGCAATCGGAAGGAAAGCATTTATTTATCACCTCTCAGAGTCTACAAATATATCATGACTTGCATAAAAGTGATAATAAGTTTTTCTACCATGATAACAAAATAAGCCCGACTGCTATTGCTTCATTTGGCTAGATTGAAAATTAAATTTCGTAACAAAACTGATGCAATGACACAATGTTATAAAAACCTAACAAATGCACCAGATAAAAAAGAAATTGAAATGAAAAGCATTTTTTTTTAGTGCTATCACAATAGACTTCCAAAATAATGAGATGAAGCAGCTTCTTTTCTTTTAAATTTGTGTAAATATGACAGCCGCTAAGATGAAAAAAGATTATTTCCATTGTGTCAAGGGCTTCTTTAAAGGTAGGAAACTACTTTTGCCTGGGGTACTTTTTTTATTGTAACACAGAATTCTTGAAATATGACTTCAGCTTGCAAAAGTTGCAACAACTTTGCAAACTATCTGCAGTCATAATACCATGCCTTCACTGTATAAACAAAGTCCCAAGTACAGGTCATCTAACATACAAGGGCTCTTTTGGCAACATGTACATTGAATTTCAACAAACTTTACTAATCAAGATAACTAATAAAGTAAAATCCCAACATTCCCAGCAATATTTCATTCCAAATTCCAATTTCATAGAAATTGCAATATGCTCAATGCAAAAATTCTACTCATACAACATCTACATTTATTAACTACGGTAAAAGCTCAGGAAATTATCTCTACCCTCACATGCATGATGAACAAATATTCATAGAATACGTAATCATAGCAAAAGAAAAGTTACACTGAAAATATGAAAAGAGGAATGAATTCATAGCCATAAACACATACCCCAAAAAAATACTAAATAATCCTGCAATTGAACAGATTTATGCATGGAGAAAGTCTTTCTAACCTTTGATGGGTTTCCCATTCTAGGAAATGTTTTGAAAATAAATCTGCTTATTTTCTTGGGAAAATAGCCAATGCTTAACAAGCTCATTACCCCAGTTGTACTGTATTTAACAGCAAATAGACATTTGATTCACAATGTGGTAAATGTCAAAAATACATCAGCATTCTAAAAAGGCAATGGAATGCCCATTCATCAGAAATATAGTCCTCCATTTCATCTTGCAAGCAAACTTGAACTTTGCAATTTAAATCATTCATCTTTTAGTTTTCATAGCACTCAAAACACAGATGCTTAGAAATACAAGAAACAAAATATACAAATATTCAATAAAAATGCTTTCAAGTTATCAAAATAACTATTATTCTTTTAATGACAGTTCTGTATTTGCCATTTCATAGTCTAGGATTCAATTCAAAAGGCACCAAATTATAAAATGCCGACTGTTACTGAATAAGCATGAGGCCAAAATTAAAATGTAAATAGTACAGCAGCTGAAGGAAATACAAGCTGGAGAGAGAGAAAGCATGGCAAAAATAGCCTAACTCGTAGCCATTCACTTGCGATGAAAGCCTTCAATCTATATAATACACATACATGCGTGTTCCAAAACGGTTGGCATATGTGCAAAATAAGTCTTCAGCTAGAAAGCAGTGGTCTTGAGCAAAGCTTGAACTTGAATATGCAACACATAGGGGATGTTGCAAGAAACTTGAGATCAATTACAAGTTGCAGTTCATCAGCACACGTCAAACAAAATCCTTGTTTCAAGTGCATATTGTTGGAAGCACAGACCAAGCACGATTTAAAATGTGCATTTCAATGTTGTGAGTGATTTGCAGTTGACTTGCAATCAGTCACATCTTTCTAGCAACATCCCCATAGTCGAGTTTGTATCCAATGATTAATATATATGGTTCAGGAATTACTAGAATGACGGTAATCAGGAACCCTCTGATGAAGTCAACTGGATGAAGACATAACTGGATAAAGACAAAACGCTGTATTCACTCAGTAGTAGGGACGCCTCGGATTATTCTGAGATAAGAAGATAAAAGAAATAGAAGATAAAAACATCTGTTTTAGAAACCGACTGATGAAAGCAGGATTGTTGCAAGGAACACTGACATTCTATCTCAAAAGCTATTTGATTCTAAGTCAAATATTCATAAATCAAACTCATAGACTCTCATCAGCTTATAAAATGAACAACAAAGTAAGATAAACATGGAAAAAGTATTTGTCATTACAAATAGAATAATATATAAGTATATACCTCAGTAAATACATAATAAAGTGAAATACATAAGTAAATATAACGAGCGGCTACATTGTTAAATAAAACATGTCATCACATTCCCTTTCCTGTTATTTGCAAATAAGATGCTGTATGCATTTTCATCAGTTTCCAAACGTCATTAATAGGTTTATTGCTTAGCTTTTCAGAGCAATTTTGAATAGCTGAATGAGCTTTGACTATAATGTTCTCTTTAATAGGGAGTGTCGCTAGAATGTTGAAATAGATTGCAAATCAGAGGCAAACGTAAACAAGCATTTTCATCGTGCACTGCTTGCGCTTGTAACAAGAGGCTTGCTTTGTAAAATTTACAGGCATCCCAGTCATATTTGACTATATGTGCCTGTTGACTAACAAGAGGCACATGAAACAGCTTTCTAGCAACCTCCTTTAGTCTGTCGTGTTCATGATGAGAAGCTCATAAATGTGCTGAGGTACATATTTGATACTCACAAGAGGGTTTGGCCTGAAGCGGTAGGCAAGCATCATCCGTTTCCTGAAGGCAGTATACTCATCACTCGCATCATCCTGGTTAAGTTTCTCTGGACGATCGACGCCTAAGCCAACTCCATCAACAACTCGATCTCCTCTGAAATAAAGAAAACAAAGATATTGTCATCATCTTTTAGAAATTTTATAGCCCCAGAAATCACAAAAATTAACAGTTTCAGAACATGCTTTTCCACGGAATTTCAGGGACAGGGGGAGAAAGATGGTGCATATTACATTTTAGGAATCCTTAGCAGTTGAAAATGCCCTTTCTCAAACATTGTAAAAGTGATTACAACACCATCCTTTGGCACCAATATGAAAGCTCAATTTGTTTCCCAAAATCTGATGCAGGGTGCTACAAGAATTTTTGTCTCCAGTTGCCCTGTTGGGCAACCACGTCTTCAAATCACTTGCCCGAACAAAAGTTTGTTTTGCTCAAAAATTCATGGCCAATACCACTTTGCACATAGAGGAGAATTAGTATAAAACTTGTTCACTTGCCATATCGGGGAAGTGACAATTTTATTTACTTGCCGGACAGCTAAATTTTGTTGCCCCGAACATGCAGGCAAGAGGGTTTGTGGCGCCCTGTGATGTCATGTCTTAACCATCAAACAATATGAATATTAACAAAAGAATAATTCTACATGATGAACGGTAATCCTCGCCAATGAAATTAGAGAAGGAATGTCAGGTAATCTGGCAACTGGTGAGTTGGCGCAATCAGTAAAGAAATCTCCTCATAACCGGGAAGGCCCTAGTTCGATTTACAGCTGCACCATACCAAAAGACGTTAAAAGATGGGAGTTGCTAGTACCTTTCTTAGCACTCTAACGAGAAGACATAGAGCAACGTAAAACTGACACTGCGCAGCAGCAGCTGGGTCTTCAATTATAATGGGGAAAATGAATTTCAACTTTAATTTAATCAAATTAGGCATTAAGCTTATAAAAACTGTACCTCCTAACAGGAGCAGTGATGCCTTGTTTCTCACTTCCCAAACCTTCTCCTTCACTCCATCCAAGCTTCTGTAACATCTGAAAACCTGTCAATCAAAACAAACCAAATATAATTTATTCTAAAAATAAGTACATGCTAATCCTAATGTCCAGAGTGGGTAAAGGACCACTCGCATTTTCAAGAGAGATAACCCATCGTAAAGTGACGCCCTTGACTCAAATAGGATTTGGTTACAATTTTGAGGAAAGGGTTTGCTCGTAGAGATGAGGCAAATTCTGGTATCCCTCACCATTTTGACAAATTGTATTGTTCCAGCAATATAAAAATACACAAAAAGAATGTGCAAATAATCCTTCTTTGCATTATGAAAGAGAATTCAAACAAAGGGATTGTTTAGATGTAGAAGAAGAAAATGTGACTTTGTACTGCTTCTTCTGATCAATACATGATATATTTAAGCATTCTACGCCTAACAAAAATAGTCAAATTCTAGCTCACAAAGAAAGGAAGAATGATAATATATGTGTCTTATAAGGCGCAATATCCACTGTGATTATGTGCTCAAGATGAGCAAAAACAAGAGAGAGGAAAATATAACAGAATAGCATAGAATAAAAGACATTAGCAGAAGAGATATTGTTGGGTATGATTATAAAATCCAGCAGAAAGCTCACCAATATTATCAGCCTGGATCTTGAATTCTTTATACTCTGAGTAGTCTGGTGTTCTTCCTTCTTGGAGTGCATGCAGGGTTTCCATAAACTTCTCTAGTTCATCAGGAGGCAGAAAGTCACCAATGAAATGCTTTCCTCTGTTCATACCGGTCAGCAGCTCTGCCTTCTCTGTGGAAAAAATTGGAAGTGTAAAGTAATGATAAGAATTGGACTGTAAGTCAAATATAAAATGGATCCACCTAAATGGTCTTGAGATAGTTTGCATGAATGAACCATTTTTTTGCATGTAAATCCATGTCTATCTCGACCAAAAATTTAAAAGACAATAAATTAATTACTAAAAATTAGAGGTAACTTTGTGGACAATAAAAATCACAGATTTCAAGAAGCATGATAATTTAAGGGTCATGTACACATTCATAAATGGCAATCAAAAGGAAACAGAAGATGTAGCCAATGCAGAAAGGTTCCAAAGCGCATATTTCAGTCAATAAGGACCAACTGTATTACATAATTTACCAGATATCTATCAATACTTGCAAATTTCATGTGCAACAAGTGCTTATAGCCTAGGGACAAGGAAGAAATTTAATACAAAAAGGGATGATTGCTCACAAAAAAGCACATTCATTTAAAATATTTGGAAGTTTTTTCCACAAAAAAAAATCAAACTCACTGCGTGTTTCGTCCATCTCCCTAGCTCTAGCCTTGTGTTCCCAGGTTCCTCCTTCTGTATCCTCATCACTGTCGTACTCATACTTCCTGGTAGGATCCTTGCCTTTCTTCTGCATCATCAGCTCTGCTTCTCGCTTTTGGGTTTTCACCACCATCTCATACAGCATTTGCATCTCAAATAAAAAATAAAGAGGTTTGAAAAATGACTTATCAAAAAAGATAATAATGATCATCTTGTATCTTGCACCAATGCTTCTTTGAAAGGCACAAAATAGACTTATGACTAACATGTAGCATGGAAAAAAGGAGCGATGGCACTGGCGTATGGCCATAGATTTAGGCAGGACATAAGGAATCATCGCTGTCATACTCATATTTCCTTGTAGGATCCTTGCCTTTCTTCTGCATCATCAGTTCTGCTTCTCGCTTTTGGGTTTTTACCACCATCTCATACAGCATTTGCATCTCAAATGAAAAATAAAGAGGCTTGATAAATGACTTACAAAAAAAAGGAATACGGTACAATCATATCATATCTTGCATGTATGTTTCTTCTAAATTGTGTATTCTGGAGAAATGCAGAGAGATCATTCTAAGGCGTGATGAAAGATTCAAGAGGTAGGCATCAGATAAGAAGAGGGCAAAAGAGGGCAAAAATAGACTTGTGATTTACAAGTAGCATGGAGAGAAAAAAGGGATGGATCTGGATTAAGGCTATAGACAAGGAATCATCACTGTCGTACTCATACTTCCTTGTCGGATCCTTGCCTCTCTTCTGCATCATCAGCTCTGCTTCTTGCTTCTGGGTCTTTACTACCATCTCATACAGCATTTGCATCTCAAATATAAAAGTAAAATATGTAAATTGACTTTCCTTATCCACATAAGATAAAAGAAACAGGCACCATAGACCTATAGGAAGGGTGGCAGACCTAAGACAACACAGGTATGCATATAATAGGCAGATCAAGAGAGAGAAATAGTCCGGCAACAAATGGCAACGCATAGACTGCCAATGCCACCTTTACTCTTCCCTAATTTGTGAAATGAAGACGACCTTTTTTTTCTTCTTTTTTGTTGACTTGTCAAGCCATTGATGGCTATTTTCAGGCTCCAAAACCCCTCCCTTTAATCTGCTCCTGTCTAAATACTAAAGACAAAGAAATCCACAGGCTTCATGATTATTGTGGACTCCCGGCAAGAGTCAAGAGAGATTGGATGGATCAAAATGGAAACATTTGGTGGCTGGTGGACAAATGGCATTCAGATAAAAGTATCAGATAGGCAGGTAAAAAAGATGAACAGAACAAATTGCAGTCATCACATAACGTTTAATAAATGAGGAAACTGTTGGGCTTGCTACAATTCAAGAGAATTTTTAAAAGCAATGATAAAATGCAAATATAAACTGTTCATTGAGCTTGCATTCAGATCTTATGGTTTGTTTATTATTTATGTCATTTTCAATTATTATTCATGTCATTTTTATTTATGTCATTTTCAAAGATTACAAATTTTTACAATGAATTTATAGATGAATCAAAAATTTTCCCTGGTAGTCAGCAGCAAAAGAAGGATAATAATGAAAATAATCTTCAGCACCATGACCACCTATACGATAGACCTGTGCACCATTGTCGTCTAAAATATCATTATCATTATCATGAATGGAATAAAAAGCCTACCTCTTGCTGCTCCTTGAGCTGTCTCTGTTGATCCTCACTGAGCTCCGTAGTCCCTATCATCCCGACAGGGTTGACAGGCTTCAGTAAGGCTTGCTGCTTGACCGGGGGTGGTGCCGCCGCCACCTCCTCCGGTGTCTCCCCCCATCTTGACCTTCTCTTCCTCCCGGGTACAGCTTCTGATGGTGCTGATGAGGAGGAGGGGTGGCCGAGCTGCTGAGAGATGGAGGCTGCTGCTGCTGCTGCCGCTGCCATCGCTGGGTTGGACAATGATGCTGATGGAGATGGAGCTGCAAAGGGAGAAAGAGGGTTGTAATGGGTTAGGGATGACTGCACACAATGATGAATTTTGCACTGCACAATTAGATTATCATCATTATTTGATCCATCTTGTCCCCTATAACATGGGTGATTATCTATGACTCATATATGCGGGTTAATAGGATCTCTACTACGTATTGTGTACATGCTGTTTTGTCATTTGTAAGGGGGGCGCCATTCATTTTGAAGCCCATTTTGCAAAACATGGCATTAACACACAAGTGGTTAAAAATTCAGAACAAGGCATCATTAATAACTCATGGTACTAGATTCAGGATCATAAATATTCTGAAAAATATGCTAAACAACAAAGCAAAATTGTAGCAAAATATACTGAATTAAATGAAAAGAGTTTTCTTTAATCCTGATCCATAGAAAATACTCTGGCTGTCAGATGGCTAGGGGAAAGTTTCAAATAATGGTGAGCAAACAGGATCAAACTGCAAATGTGATCACAGAACCTAAATTGATTTATAACCAGCAAAAACATTTTTTAAATACATGGAGGGACTTCATGTGCACATTTGATCAAAGAATTTAGATTCAGTATTCAAAGCCGTATATAACCTTCTCTAAACTGTAAAAAAATATATATATTTGAATTACCTGGAGGGGCTACATGTGCAATGGATGCCTTTGCTGCCAGGCGGAATACAGCTAGCTTTGTCTTGTAGTATCCATGGGCTGGGCTACTCTTATCATGCATGAATCTACATAATGTAAGAAAAAACGGAAGAAACAATTCCTTCAGCTCTCAAGAAATATGAAAGGTTGAGTTATAAAAATATCAAGAAATAAGGCAGAATAATAATGTGAAAATGTAAAATGCCTTCATATTTGGTTGAAGGAGATTGTCATTGTTGAGCAAGAGTCAGTAGATTCTTTTTAAATAATTTTTCATTTCAAGTCGCATGTAACTGAGAAAATTTAATTATACAAAATAATTTGATAATGATCATAATAATATGTTTTCCAAAAATAAAATGCAAAATTGTTTGAATGATATTTCCACATTGATAATTTTACTGTTATCAAATTGTCAAAATGATCAAATTCTACTATAAAGAAATTTGTATATGATTGACAATGCTGATGATGATGGTGATGATGATGATAGTAACGATGATGATGTTGATGATGATAATTATGATGTTGATGATGATGATAATTATGATGATGATGATGGTAATAACAATGATGATGGTGATGATGATGATGATGATAACGATGATAATGTCGATGATGTCGATGATGAGGATGATGATGATGATGACGGTGACAATGGTAATGATGATCACTGAACATCTTGTTTGTAGTTTACATTGTTTTCAATACTTAATGTTGATTATGTAAACAAATCGCTCAAAATTACTTGTAATAAGCACTATATGAATATAATATTATCAACGAACCTGTACTTTGGAATATCTCTGTAGGTACTGAGGAGTACTGCTTCCACCGGGTCCCCTCCCTCGGCCACCTGTTTGGCGATCCTGTCCACCAAGTCCTTCAGGTCAACGTCCTCTGGCGGAGAGACTTAACAAGCTTCTATGAGTATCTGTGCCACTCTGAGCTGGGAGGGGGGCACCAATCACCCCCTACCTCCCATAGGCTCACTCACTACCACTTTAATACCTTACTTGTATGACTGGGGCTTTGGAAGCAGAAGGGTGTTCAGAAGAGAAGATATATTGTCCAAAAAGTTAGGATTTTTCTTTTCATTCCAATTTCAAGGGAAATAAAGCAAGAATCTGTTGGGGACTCACTACAGTAATGTGGCTGACTACAAACAATTACACATTCACAAATACAATCAATACCTTCAGTTATCCAGTTAGAGGCAGGAGAAATAGATTTATACATGAACGATGACATCAGTAATTCAACTTCATACTTTCTGATTAATTTAGAAAATCTTCATACCATAATACAAAAAAATTTAGAAATGTTTAACCAATACAAGCCTTCAACATATCTCTTGATATTTATTGAAATTTCTTCAAGTAGACTAAAGCCTGTACTTGAAGTAAACTGCATTTGAAGGCAATAAACTTGGTATCCTTTTATATGTGTAACCCATGACTACATTTTATTTCCCACAGGTGATTATATATGCTGTTCAAATAAAATCTAATTGATTGAAAAAAAATATTAATTTCTTCATGTTCCAAGGCAACGGACAAGAAACTTACCCATCCCTAATGATCCTGATCCACCAGCCCCCTTATTTGAAGAATCATCTTCCTCTTCATCCGAGCTGGAGTCTCCAAAGACGTTAGCGATCTGTCTCTCTCGTTGCTCCCTCATCTTGGCTCGTACTGCCGATGTGCTGGGTCTGTTGGGTGGTACAGGACTGGTTGGAGACTTGGTCTTCATATGCTGAGAACCTGCACCAAGGTTGATTTAATTGTCAGTGGTTAAAGCGAATATCGAGTAAAGAACTTCAATTTGGAAAAATGAATGATTAAAATTATCTTATGTTACAAACAAAGCACAACGTGACTTGTGTAGACAAGGGAAAACTAATATGATAACCTCAAACCGGTTAAAAGCGAAATTATGTCATTCTCCACGTGCT
>BQKZ01002035.1:14198-29018 GCA_036244855.1 Temnopleurus reevesii
TGGGGGGGGGGGGGGGGGCAGCGAGCGGTTGATGAGAGGAAGGGTGTGAATGCTATTGTGAACAAGGAGAAGGGGTTTTGAGAGGGATACCTGTGGTTGTGATTATTAAGTTAACCTTTTCCATACTCTGACAGCACCTTACACTCTACCCGCATCAATTTTTTCCATATCTTTTAATAATGTTTAATATTTTGCTCTGTTTGTTAGTGTATTATGTAAATATTTTGTGTTTTCTCTCGCAAATGCAAAATGAATAATGAAAGAGAAATGAATGAATAAAATTGAAGGAGATATAGGATAAGGAGGGGGAATACAGAAAGGAAAAGAAAGAATGAATTGAGCATGCTTGGGTGGGGGAGAGGAAAAAAAATCAAGCGAGCACTGCGGGAGATTTTAGGAGGAAAGAAAGATAAGAGAAAAGAATACAAGACAGCCAGCAAATATTTTTTCAACAAATCTTCTTGGTAAATGTGGAAAATCTATTTAAAAAAAAATGTATAGGAGTCTAACACATGCTTCCCATCGCACGACAAGGGGCATTGTGGGATTGAATGTTTTATTTGAGAGTCAGACGCTTGTTTTGCACATATAGCCTACTCGAGCTAAGACTGCATTTGTGGTTGCCAGCCATAATGCAATATTTCAACAATTCCTCCCATCATTCAAGCTTTTGTGCTCCATGCATAACTGATAGCAAGCAATTCTGCCTGCATTAAATTGTTTCCTCTTTTCACTCACTAGTCCAGGAGTTCAGAGTTTAATTTTTTTTTCAAAATGGGAAGGTTGAAATGAACCTAAATACCAAAAGGAGCTACTAAAGGAAGGTTCCAAATACCCAAACATCAAAAAGAGCATGGCAGGTTTCAATGCTTACTTGTTTCAAATGATGAGGTGTTCCAAATAAATTTATAGATTGCAAATTTTCTGTCAAAGATTTCTGCATTTTATTTGTATTCTAGTGTAACTAGGGTATTCTGTGAATCAATATTTGGCAAGAAATATGTGCGATCAATGGATTTTTTTTTTAATGTGATTGGTCTTCTTTAGCTATTTCTACAACTTGTTTATCCAAATGATAATCTCATTTGTAGCATTCATTGGGGTGTATAATTTTTTCACCCTGGTCCATTCTTTCATCAATTTAATTTCTGATTTCTGATAGCAGCTCCAGGATTTCAATTTTCATCGATTGAATAGTATTGTTAAAACTTAAATTACTCTCCTCCCATAGGCTTGGCATTAGGAATGCTATGCTATTTTATTGATAATTATATTTTTTTAATTTATACACTCAAAGCAAATTGCATGATACACATTCTTTTCAGCCCTCCCCTCCAGCCTGACAATGCCGAACAGAATTTTGAATTGAAAACCCTGAAATATGACTTGGCAGCTACATTCAATGTAATAGCCTAGATTTGCCTAATTTCCTGTTTATTTCCACGTGAGCAAAGCGATAGAACTCAGAGGAAGGTTGGAATGAATGAGTGAAAAGAAAGGAGCAAGAGAGAGAGAGAGAGAGATTAGTAGTAAAAGTAAATCAGTACAATTGAAAGTTAAGCATAGAAGTGAAAAGATATGTCAACAAAGTTTGGTGGAGAAAGAGAGAGAGAGAGATAGTGCAAGCGAATGAGTGAGTGAGTGAGCGAGAGAGAGTGTGCTCATGGTATATGAATAATATATGTATGAATCCAAAGAACACTGTAGTCACGTGCAGAATATAAATAAATTTGTGGTTTTGCATCAGCTCATCTTAATCCAAATGGCGATTGATGAATCTAAAAGAATAGGAGATAGGATTAAAACGCCTTGAAAATAGTCGTTTCAAGTCTTCAATCTTTTTCTCCCAAATAGTCACGTGTGTAACATTTCCTTACCATCATTCACAGGTTTTGAAATCATTATTTATTCAAGAAGAAATAAAGATTTTAAATTTAACCTATTCATGTGTTAATCATTTGAACATGCCAGACTGCGTGTAAAAAATATATTTCTAAGAAATCATAATTTTGCTCTTTCTTTCTCATGAACAGCAATGTTCTTCACATGTTCATGAACGCACGTACCCCACCACCAAACTAATACTCATTCATCATCGTCTCTGACTTATTTCTTGTTAAGCAAAGGTACATGACCTGTTAATGTTTAGAACACATGGGCAACATTGAACATGATAAGTAAACACGAGGGAGGGGGATAATTGGAGACGGATAGGGAACGTACGTGATCAAGATAGGAAGAAGACTATTGGAGTATAGGGGTAAACCAATGCCCTGTTCTCATAAAAGTTTTCAGAAGTAGTTTCCTCCAGAAAAGGTTTACAGAAGTGGTTTTGAAGATTTATTCTCATCAACATGCTCGTGAGGTGGTTTTCCAGAGCAGCTTTTGGCCATATTGAGATGGTGGTGCTCTTAGAGAGTTTTTTTTCAAATTGTATTGCCAATCTTTGTGCTCCTCCAAATATGTCAATTTTTTTTCAAAAAATTTATCCTGGATGAAGATACAATCTTTTTAACAAAACACAGCAGTCTTGACAGGTACTTCTGGAGGTCATTTTCCAAAACGGGTCAGAAGACTCGAGATCACTTTGAATACCTAGGTTGTGTTTCATAAAGCTGTTCATAGATCTACGCACAACTCTATGAACGACTGGTCACCCTTTCTCGCACTCGATGATTACCCCTAGCGGTGAATTGCATTGAAGAAGGGGTCACCAGTCGTTGGTAGAGTCATGCGTAGATCCATGCATAGCTTTATAAAATACAACCCACCTTGAGCATTCACATCACACATTATTTGGGTTGTCTTTCATAAAGCTGTTGGTAGATCTATGCATGACTCTACGAATGATTGGTGACCCTTTCTCATTCGCAATGATTACCCCGAGCACTGAATTGCATCAGGGTTACCAGACGTTTGTAGAATTGTGTTCAGATGAAGAAACATAACCCAGCTTGAGTATTCACATCACACATAATCTGGTTTCCATCATAAACTTGTTAAACAACATACAAGTGTGAACAGGGTTTTATGAGCCTGTCGTCCATACCCGGTTCAAACCAAAGCAGTCCTTCTGGATGATAGATGCGGTCTGTCGCTACACTGCCTGGCCAAGTGTGATACATTACCCCGTTCTCATCCATCCTCTTAATTTCTGCCCCATTAGTTCATTAGCGTTGAGCTGCAGCGAATGTTTAGTGTTCCTCTCATACTATAGGTTAATTTGCTTCCTCCTTCTCCATCATTAGTGGAAGTGTATCAAAAACTTGAATGGGCCATTCTTAATCATCCATGTAATTTTTTGTTTCCATGTATTCATACACCCTTGGATTTACATGGGGAGTGATGTTAGATTGAGAGCTACCATAAATCAAGTGAATGAGTTTGTTTTCTCATGCACAATGAGAAGTGAATGTGTTATTATCGTTTCTTTCAGGGAAATGAAAATTAAGGGCTCGTTTACTCTCAATTGAAAATGTGATGTAAATTGAAGGAGGAGATGGTACATAGAACATGATTTTCAGCAACCTGCAAAACTCAAGGATGTGTACATGAAAATTAACAAATAAAAAAAAAATATATAAAAAAGAACAAAAAAAAATAAAGTAAAAAAAAAAAAAATTAAAAAAAAAATTAAAAAAAAATAAAAAAAAAAATATTAAAAAAAAAAAAAATTAAAAAAAATAAAAAAAATTAAAAAATAAAAAAAAATAAAAAATAAAAAGATAATAATTTAAAAAAATTATTTTAAAGATTGTAAGCAAGTATAAAAGCATCTTACAGAGTGAAAAATAAAATTCCAGCTCATACGCAATGCTATTTCTTGTCATCCTATATTATCTGATCATCAATATGTCTTACATTGCAACTATACATTGAAGAATTAAATCTCATTAATATTGTCATTGTAGTCTTCTGATCAAAATCAATAGCATCATACTAATGTACCCTTTTCTCCTTTTCTCCTTTTTCTTTCTCTCTCTTTACAGGAAAGTTTGGAATGCCTCAGCCATCGATCCACTGAAAAGACAAAGATAGAACCAAAGGTACAGTATAAACCTAAAGAGAAAAGAATGTAATCAAGGATATTGATATCATTTTATGCAATCAAAGAGATTGATATCATTTTCATATCAATCTGACGGGTCCAGATTTCTCTGCATTACATTCTATAGAGGATATTGGTATGTAATACAGTCAGATTTATTGATGTTTGCCACAAGACAAGTTATAACTTTCAACATACAGCGTCATCACAATAGCTGGAATGAAAGAGGTGTTTAGTTTTTTAAGATATTGAATTTTAAAAATTGAGCGTTTCTCATGATTAATTAGAAAATGACAAGCTTACTTTGTTATAAAGCAATATGAACATGCACACAACAGACGCACAGGCATTCACAAAGCCACACATGGAGCCTCACTGGGGATAAGGCTCCGTGCGTCGATTTTGAATGAGGCGATTATTTGCTTCTAACTCCTTGTAATCCATATTATATCTGATGAAGTTATTTTCAGTTAATGTTTTAAACCAAATAATATACAAGTCTATTTTTTACCTCATATACCCTTTACAAGAGAGAACGGGCATAGCAATTATGACAAAGGCACTAGAATAGGGACGTAGGGAATGGACAGAGAACGTTTTACCAGGGCACTCTCATATGGGAGAGCCATCAAACAAATATGGCACTCAATCAAGCCGCCAGCCTTTAAAAATTGCTGTTGTGTCAAAGATTCATCAGCATTCTACCTTTCAAACTAATGATTTTCGGTATGTTGAAAGGGAAAAATCCTTGATGTTCTTTGTATACTTTGAGACAAGACATTAATGTGGAGCTTTGTAGTTTTGTTCAAAATCATGAATAACATCTAATTTTAATCGCGAAATAACCAAGATATTACTAACATCCATCTTTTACTGGCACAATAACCAATAAGTATACCTGTAAATAGATTTTCAGATGAAGGTTTACAATTTAATGAATAGAAACTTCTAAATACTGTTTGTTTAGACCAGAAAGTGGATAAAACTGTAGGATCATTCTTGATTCTTAATGTTTTACCAGCTTTTTGATTTATCAAGGCATTCAGGTAGGCATAGGTGAGAAGTGACATCAATATGTTACATTTACCAAAGCCTCGTGGGTACGGCGTGACATTTCCCACTAACTCACTTTATGAAAGAGATAACTATCGAGAGATAGATAGATGGCGAAAGAGAGAGATAGAAAGAAAAAAAGAGAGAGAAAGAGAGAGAAAGGGAGATGAAGAGAGAGAGAGTATTTAAGAGTAAGTTATTAGCAACTAATGGTTTAATGAGATACAGTCCAAACTGCTTCATCGAGTTAATCAAATATCCCTTGCATCAATTGTTAGTTTGGCGCAATAGAGCCGACATGATACACCATCCGCACCTAAAAGCCAGCGCACGATTTATTAAAAGCCTTTTTCTGGAGGCTGCCAAATTGATTCCCTGAGAGCAAAATTTCAATAATTCAATAATACTCAACTTGATATCAAATTACTTGTTGATGCCCTTTTATCTATAATTTATAGTTCAAATATATATTTTGTGAACTAAAAAAAAAGCCCATGACTAGGAATATTCCTGTTGAAGAATTTCCACATTGAAACAATATATTTTCCTGCTTAATGCCTTCTCGGTATCAAATATCATGTTTGATTTCTTTTTCACTTTATATTCAAAATTCGATACATGAATTGCATTGTGAGAGCTAATAGTATAGTATGTTATCAGACTATTCTGCACTTCCATGTTGCATATTTTCTTTTAAAAGTAAAGGAGCGGGGAAAGAATTCATGGTGGTTTCTTAAGAATCTGTCATGTATTTGTTCAATGAAATGAAATACCAACATGTTCCAGTCAATGTTTGCACCCTAAGTCAACTTGCCATATTTTTGCAATATTTTCTTGACCTTTTGACATGCCACATCTTATGCAAGTGAAAGAGGAGAATATTGTTGCCAAGGACGACCACTGCAGGAGTGGGTGTGTTTTTGTGCTTTTTCGTCTGATTTCTTAAATCAAGAAATATGGTTTACATTTCTGTGGTAATTTCCTTATTTGCTATGAATGTCCTGTCTTTATTTTTCTTGTTCATGTATACATGTAGCTTGTAGTTCTTTCTCTCTGTACCCTTCATCTTCACTTCTGATCACTTTTCCTCTCCTTTTCTATTCTTTCATCTTCCATCCATCCTTTCTTTCCCTCTCTCATCCACCATTCCCTTCCTCTCATATTCACCCTTCCTCTTCTTTTATCCTCTCCTCCCGTCTCCTGTCCCGTCTATTCTTCCTCTCTCTTTCCATCCCTTCTTCCTCTCTCTTTCCATCCCTTCTTCTTCTCTCTTTCCATCCCTTCTTTTCATGTTCTATGCATCCTTTCCATCCCCTCTCATCTACCACTCCTCTCGTCTCATCCTTCCTCTCCTGTTCTATCATTCTCGTTATGGTCTATCCATCATTTTCCATCTCTCATGTACCATTTCTCTTCTGTCCTGTCTTTCCTTCCGTGCCTCATCAATCCATCCTTTCCTCTTCCACCCATCCTCCCCCTCCCCTCTCATCCACCATTCCTTCCTATTCCTTTCCTATTTCACCTATCCTTCCTCTCTTGTCTCATCTCTTTTTCCTTCTTTCTTCCATCTTTCTTCCATCCTTCTCCTCTCTTTATCCTTCCTCTTCTGTCCATCTATTCTTCCTCTTTTCATCCATCATTCCTCCCCCTTCCCTCTATCCTTCCCTCTCTCCCTTCCAAACTTTCAAATCTATGGAGGAATAAGAAAAGGAAAGGTGTTTGTAGATGGATCAATAGTGGGGTGAATGTGCAAATTGATCGCCCTGAGAAAATGTTTTCACGCGCTGATGTTACCCAAGAATTGATTGAAGTGTAGGGGGCTGGCTTCAAGTCTCTCTTCTGTAGGTGGACTGTACCATACCATACTGTGCTTCTCCTGGATTAACCCTTTAGATACCATGATTCATAAAGTGAAACATCTTTATGGTACTTGCAACAACCCAAAATAAAATGCTTAAAGAATTGCGCAATAAGTTGCACAGAATAATCCCAAATAATTAAACAACATCTGTATTAAAACAACAACAACAAAAAATATCTGCCAAACCATTTTTCATAGAGCCAATATAACATAGTGTAGGAATTAAAATCAGATGAAAATGAAAAGTCCAGACAGTTTATAGTGTTGTCCCAAATTTTGTGTTTTGTGTCAGTCATTCCAGAAAAAAAAGCATTTTTAATGAATATGATATATATACTTATTATATTGTTTGTATTTTTCCAAGTTTTGAACCATCGGAGGATTTGTGAATTTTGTTTTGGAATATAATTTGGGATTTAATCATTAAAGGTATAGATTCGTAATGGTCGGGATGCAGAAAGTGATGTGAAACAAGCTGATGTATTCACAAGTTGCTTTACATGCCTAAATGTATGAATTTAGAAGCACATTTTTTTGTATTCTGGTGTATTTTATGTCGAACACGTCAATCAGCCATTATTCCTACGGTGTGCTCAGTGCTTTCACACGAGGGAGCGTCGGCTCGGAATTGGCGGAGCGATCGGTGGTATTGTGTGCAGTGTGTGAGTTCGCATTCATTTTGTGCGTGAAGCATGTTGTGTAAGGGAGAACGACCGCAGCATCATTTTTTATTTTGCAATAATTAAGCCATTTCTAGGTCGATTTCATTCAAACAAACTATGAACATGCTCTAATTTACTATTGAAACACTGCATTATGGTAATAATTTTACTGCAGCTCGCAAACTAGTTAAATATCTGAAGCGCCATCCTCCCAAAACTATTCTATCGGTTTAAGCTTTGTCATTTTGTTTAGCTATAACAGGCTATTACCAACTTCTCTGAATGTTTCTTGTGAATTGATCTCCTCTGCTTTCTCATTCTCACTATCCTGTCTTGCAATTGAAAAGGGAATTTATATAAGTTTTTGCCGTTCTGCCTCCCCTTT
The DNA here is from genome assembly GCA_036244855.1 of Temnopleurus reevesii. Taxonomy (NCBI): domain Eukaryota; kingdom Metazoa; phylum Echinodermata; class Echinoidea; order Temnopleuroida; family Temnopleuridae; genus Temnopleurus; species Temnopleurus reevesii. The sequence continues at coordinate 22,208 of BQKZ01002035.1, forward strand.
TCTATCTCTATAATAACAATTTCCAATCCTGCATAATATCAATGCGTGGCGAGTAATCTTATGCATGTTCAATCAAATTCCACATCTCGGATTCTCTCCCTCTAGTGTTCTGGTTCGCATGATATCTGATACTTGCACTCGATGAGGACTTCCTGTCCGACTCTCGTTCCCTTCCCATCATGCAGCTGATTAAAGATCCTGTTCCGCGATCGAGAGCCACGTTCAGGGTTTTTCTACGGTGGTTGACCACTTTGTAAATGTTATTGCGTTGTTGCGTGGGTTCTGACGAGCACCATTGTTTTCCTCACAGAGGCAATTTTAGGACACCTGATTGTAATCTTTGAAATTATGATTACTGTACTTGTTTTTTCTTTTTTTCTTCCAAACTATTATTGTTTAAAGCCAATTTTCTATATTTTCATATATTCATATATTTTAGCGGACTCCCTTAAATTCAAGTATACATGTATATCACCGAGTAATTTGTTCTCTTCATTTTATGAACAATGATTATCGTTGTTCACCAGTCTATTGGAATTAAGTGAACATTTGAGAGAATTTATGTTCGGGAAATGTGAAAATTAAAGCTTCAGATAAATTTCAGATGATGCAGTACTCGCCTAATGCATGGACATGCTGGCCGAGAAAAAAGTGTTTTCATATCTTCATGAGAAAGGTGTTTTAATTTCAAATTTAAACAAAAAAAGAAAATGATCTCATATTTAGTTTTTGTTGTCACAAATGTTGTGGCTACATGGAAATCTGCCTATTTCTGTTGGTTTCTTTTTGTGAAAAAAAGGGCCAGGCATATAAGTAGGAACCTATCATCTATCATTATACGTACGGAAAGGGTCTTGGCGTATTACATCATGTTCATTGTTATTTCAAATCCTATTTTGTTTCTTCCATGCTTGGCTCTTAGTATTTTTTTCTTCCTATTGTAGACCAACTAGTTGATGTAACACTTCATTTATATTCCCTTTTATATGGATATACTTAAGTTATTGTTGGATAAGTAAGCACTGTAAATGGGGTATTGAAATGCTAATGAGAATTTTTATTATTCTTAACCTACAGTTATTTTAGCAGTATGCTTAGCCATTCTAAACCCTGTTTTAAATCCTTCACATGCAATTTTGATTAAACAATTCCATTGGAGATTTGAAATCACTATTTTCAGTGTAATAATTCTGAAAGTATTGTTTTACAGTATTATAATAAAAGGTGCTCACTTCATTGAATTGAATTGATATTTTAGAAATACATTTTTGTATATTATATTTTGATGTATTCGTTTGAGGAAGAAAAAAAAAGAGCATCCTGTATATTGTATTCAATTCGTTAGCCTCTTTTAAGCAATTTTTTTAAAAAGACAATTTTATCAAGAAAGCATTCATCTTGCTAGGTATTTGAACCAGATAGCAGTATACTTTTAGTTTATTATATCATCATTGTTATATATTTTGATGTTAGACTTTGAGGAAAATTAGAAAACAGCATGGTATATTAAATTGACTTAACCCATTTTAAGCAAGGTTTTTAAAAGACAATGTTATCAAGGAAAGGTACATCTTGCTAGGTATTTGAACCTGATAGACCTATACTGTATTTTTTAATTTCATCGGTACATTTTGATGTATTAGTTCGAGGAAGAAAGATAAGCAAGATATATTGAATTGACATGACCCATTTAAGCGAGTTTTTTTTTCAGACAATGTTATCAAGAAGAGTACATCTTGCTTGATATTTGAACCTGATAGACGTATAGTTTAGTTTAGTATCATTCTTGTGTATTTTCATGCAATAGTTTGAGGAAGATTAAAACAAAACAGCAGGGTATATTGAATTTACTTGACCCATTTAGGGGAGTTCTTTGAGATGATATTATCAAGAAAGAGCACATCTTGCTTGATATTTGAACCTGATAGACGTATAGTTTAGTTTAGTATCATTCTTGTGTATTTTCATGCAATAGTTTGAGGAAGAAGAAAAAAAGGCATGGTATATTAATTGAATTGACTTGACCCATTTTAGCGAGTTCTTTTTTTGGACAATGTTATCAAGAGAGGGCACATCTTGCTAGGTCGATGTATCTCGCTGGTCGATGTGAACCTGATAGACGTATACTATATTGAGACACTTCCTGGCTTGGGGCAGATGGAGATATATGGTGTCAGTCTAGTCTGTGACCATAGACATTTGGTTTTTGTTTTATATCGGTACAAAATACAGAGTCTGCGCTGACAGACTATTATTGACGTTCCATAAGCCATACTCAAACTCAGGTCATGTGAAATTAGTTTGTGAATAAGATGGCTATGATAAAATGTGAATCTTTAGGATAATGATACAATAATGAACATATTTAAAGCTCAATTTATGATAAGCATAAGGAAAAAAGTCAATGGTTATTCTATGGCAAATTGTATACGAAACAAATACAATCAAGCTAAAGACTGATATCATATCTTTGTGTTAAAGAGATTCCTCATATGCCTCTTGAGGATATTTGTCATAATACTTGAAATGCTAGGAGGTGGTTTTGAGATCTCTTGTTTGGTTTTATAATAGATATTGCACTTGTACTTGTTCATGGGCTGCTTATCAATATAGTTATATCATTAATTCCTTTATCTGCATATGTATGCATTGATAGGTTAATGTGCTTCCGATACATAGTGATGAATTTGATGGGAGTTTGAATTTTTAAATGAATGAGCATCTCTGGACCTTAAAACAGCTTCAAATAAAAAAACAAATTGTAATGCACTTGTACAATAAAATTCCCCTGCCGAGAAGTATAAATAGATGTATATAAAATTGAGCTTTAATACGGATCAAAGTATAATAAATATCAATATAGATCACTGATTTCTTTATCTATTTTTCTTCAACTGCTCTTTGCAAGTATGGACTGAAATATAAGTTGAGGGGACAGATATAAAGGTTGAATTTGAAATTGATTTTATGTTTAGAACTTAAAGGCCCCAAACTCAATAAATATACAGTAGTCTGATTGTCTGCTCATATGATTTTTTTTACCATTGTACATTTGACATTAAATAGATTGATTTAATTATTTCTCAAGCACTTTTCATTACAGGGTTACACAAATGTGCTGCTATAAGGGCACTATGTGAGTTGTACCCTTTTGGTTCTCAAAATATAAGATTGAAACGAGCTCACTCCAAGGGGTAAATGTAATCTCCATTTATTATGAAGAATGATTCCTGTAAAACTTTGTGGATTATGGGAATTAAAATAGGGAAGCATAACCGTGTCCTCTTGGCATTGAATGTACAAATTTGTGTGGGTGATGGCTCATTTGTAGCTCTATTTGCTTTTCACAGTGTCTTTATAGAAACAGTTATGGGCCAAGATTAACCTGTGAATTCATCAACCTTCATTTACAAAAAAAAATTGTTTATTCACGGGTTGATATTTGCAGATCTGAATTAGATTCCAGATCTGATGAGAAGTTGGTGCATAGGTTTATCTAAAGTTTCAGTTTTGTTTTTGAGAATGGATTTATTTTGTCTTATATTAGTCATTGTATACACAGTACTACAGGGATAGGCTTTTGAAGGAATTGTCACATGTTTCAAGAACACACTGTCATGATTGAAGGTTAATGCCAAGGGTTACTAGTATATTATTTTGGGGGGGGGGGGGGGGGGGGGGGAGCAGTTTCTCACACTCCTCCAGCCCCTTACCTGTATACAATTGCAGCACATTTCAATGATTTTTTTTTAACCATTTGTGCATGAGAATTAAAGAAAAATCATAGCTATGCTTATGATATATAATCTGAAAATATTTTTGGAATGTTCCTTGGATTTTGCCTCGTTATGACTTATTTTTTGTAGATAAGATTGTGTTGAATAAAGCAAAATCTCTGACTGGCCTGCCCTATTTTTTTTAAGGAATTATTTTGTAAAATATCAACAAACAAACTGGCAAAAAATATATAGAACAACCAAACAAATTTTCTCTCTGCATGATACTTAGGAATGAAGTTTGGGGCAGAAAATATTGAAAAAAATGCATGATTAATGTTCATGTCAATGCCAGTTAAGGGGCAAGTTTATAGAGTTGTTGAGCCACTGAACCTATGACCTCAACCTCTTTTTTTTTTAATTTCTCAAGTCAAAACTTGCATCTTGATAGTACCACTCAACCTGCAAAATGGAGTATGAATTTCATCGCTTCTTTATAGAAGCACCTTAGTAAGTAAAGATGTTTTCAACCTGAACTTTCCGATTGGTTGATACATACCTCCATCATGATATAGAATTACATTGAATTTCCTCACCTCAAAATTATCTTGAGGCGTTAGATTTCAACAATTTTAGGACAAGGCTAATTTTGTTCGGGCAGTTTGCTATATTCGGGTATCTTAGGAAGGGGGGGGGGGGGGTCATCACAAATCTTGTAGGCCATTAAGAAGGGCACCAAGGCCAGTCAATATCTAAGGTCTGAACTTTGATGGCCTTGGACCAATTTATACCCAGTATCTCTCTGCTGTTTTATAGAAAGCGATGGAATTAATGAAAAATTGTTTTCACGGTTCTTAGCAACTCCTCCCAGGTTTACACAGATGACAAACGCCATACAATTATTTTAAAAGGGATTTCTACAAAAGTTACATGGAATTTCTTCACCTCAAAATCATTACAAGGCCTTAAAACATTTTTAGGGCAAGGCTTTTTGTTGTAGGGCACATTGCTATATTCCGACATCATAAGAGGGGGGGGGAGGTCATCAACAATTTTGTAGGCCATTGAGAAGGGCTATGAGGCCAATCACTAGGGCTTCTGAGGTCTGAACTTTGATGGCTTTAATTGGACTGTTTTTTGCTCCCTGATACATTATCTCTCTGCTGTTTTATAGAAAGCGATAGAATTAATGAGAAATTGTTTTCACGGTTCTTAGCAACTCCTCCCAGGTTTACACAGATGACAAACGCCATACAATTATTTTAAAAGGGATTTCTACAAAAGTTACATGGAATTTCTTCACCTCAAAATCATTACAAGGCCTTAAAACATTTTTAGGGCAAGGCTTTTTGTTGTAGGGCACATTGCTATATTCCGACATCATAAGAAGGGGGGGGGGGGAGGACATCAACAATTTTGTAGGCCATTGAGAAGGGCTATGAGGCCAATCACTAGGGCTTCTGAGGTCTGAACTTTGATGGCTTTAATTGGACTGTTTTATGCTCCTTGATACATTATCTCTCTGCTGTTTTATAGAAAGCGATAGAATTAATGAGAAATTGTTTTCACGGTTCTTAGCAACTCCTCCCAGGTTTACACTGTCGAGATGACAAGCGCCATGCAATTATTTTAAAAGGGATTACTACAAAAGTGGGTTTATGAAAAGCTGCTCTTCCATTTGACTAATAAGTCACCCAGAGGTCTTTGCTTGAATGATCAAGTTCGGTATTGTCTCAGTCTCTACTATTCTTCTTTCTTTTTCAAAAGTAATTCAGAGAGAAAGACAATGATTTTCAACAAAATGGATCAATTCTCCTGTCACCCCACTTGCAGAACTGCCATCTACAATAATATCATTCATCATCCATAGACAAAATGTATAAGATCTATATGATTCATTCAAATTAAACAAGATATGGCGTTAGAAAGACTACTAAATGATGGGGGTGCGCAAGAGTTGGATGGGAGTTTGTTAAAAAGTGAGAAAATCAGAAGTTCTTTCATGTGTACAACCTTTACTATGAATTGAATTTCTGAAGATTGCAAACATTTGAAAGTTTGGCAGGGTTTTTTTTGGGGGGGGAGGGGGGAGTTATTGCTCACTCAGCTCAAAGGAAAAGGAACATAAACAAATGTAAATATGAGATTTACTAACTATGCATTTGTTTTATTACACCCACTCAGACATGTACTTTACAGCCAAAAGGTTGTTAATATATATACTTCAAACACCCCTCTTGCCTTTAATCCATCACAAAACTATTCAACAATCCTCCTGAATTACTCCATCGATGTGCCTTTAAAAATCTCTCTTTATTATTCACAACAAGGTGCGATATATCTGGGCGTTTTTAGTTCCCGGGAGCCACTCTCAATATGTGATATTGACTAAATCAGTCGTGCATTACAGTAGAGCTCCCATTTATTTAAGAACGTATTCCCCCATGATACAATATTCTTGTTTGCATTCTCCTTGCTATTATGAGCTAAAGATGTAGCACTAAATTCACGTCTATGGAAAGCTGCAAATTATCATGTATTTGATTTTATGGTTTGTTTAATAATAATAATAATAATAATAATAATTGTCCATTTATATTGCCCAATTTCTATATGAATATGCTGAACTATAAATGATATGCATGTTGTATGCAAAACAATTATTTTGTTGAGCTATTTCACACAAAAATAATAGTTGATTAATAATAATTGTTAAAGGTTTCATTCTTAAGAGGTCATAGATTTGATAATGACAGTGTCAATGAAAAGTTAAAAATTGGAGACAAAAAGAAGTGCCATAGTAAATGGCCTCATAAAATTAAAGCAAGTTCTAGTCATTTTCTATTAAGACATCTTGCTCCAACTTTCAGGTACATCTCAAAATAACTTCATTGCTGTATCTGAAAGTTTCGAGTACTCAAACCTATAGATTTTCCCAACCCTAAATTTAATCAATCTGGATTTAAGTATGATAATAGTCACTATTGATCAGTAGCCTAACGTGAGTTTTGAAGGCCATGCCCCCTTCTTTCATTCAACCCCTCCCCTTTATGAGCCGGACCCTCCCCCTTTTGTCCATCAAACCAGTTTCATTT
>BQKZ01002035.1:33195-46097 GCA_036244855.1 Temnopleurus reevesii
AAACCCACTATGAACCATTGGAAAGTGACTGACTGAGGCCCCCCTTCATCTTGAAAATCTTTCTAAGCCAGTGTCTTTTCACATTTACAATGAAATTAAATAGTTAGTATGGAGGCTTTGATTGGGGTGGGGGGGGGGGTAATTATTTGAAAAGAGTTCAACATGCCACTACTCCCATCTTTATCCATCAGATATTTGATACCTCACTTCATTTTCAATAGATAACCAGTACTGCCGTAGGAGACATAAAATCATTTCCAATCAATTCTCCAGCAGTTCTCTGCTATTTTTACCCCCTCTCATTGTGAGGGCAGACATTTTCTGCAATATCTTAACTGATTTATCCATTATGCCATTATTAACGAGGTGCCTCACTATTGTTTCTCTGGTTGTTTTTCCATTATCTTATTTTCAGGCTGCGAGGATGATGTTTTTAATATGCATTTGCGGGGATTATGAACACCGTGAACTCGCAAACGCTTGAAAGCGCGTGCGGTATATAGCGCATGGTTATGGAGGTGCCTCTTTTCCAATCTCGCAAAGAGCATGTGTTTATGAGCTCTAATACTGCTAAGTGAGGACATTTATTTGGATAGAGGGGTGGGAAAATAATCAGGCAGGAGGGGCTGTTTCCATAATTGTTGTTTTGGGGAAGTTCTCTTTTCTTTTGAAAAGCACAACCCTTTTTCGAGTAACTTTATACCTTATACATGTATAACTTCAACTTGGTCAAGAAGTGACACCTAGGATGGATAAGGAACAGGGGTATGTTAATAATAGGTGCTATTTACATGTATATAATGCATGTATCCACTCTGCCGAGTGGTAAAGGGCTTTGCATTATTATTACCCTGGCTTTAGCCTAGCGTAAACCAGCGCACATAGCATTTCTAGGAATAAATATTCCTGCCAGGTACTCATTCACCTCCCCTGGGTTGAGTGCAGCACAATGTGGATGTATTTCTTGCCGAAGGAAATAACGCTTTGGATGGCACACGAAGTGTGGGCCTCTACATGAAAGGGGAGAGTCAGAGCCCATACACCACTATGCTTGAAGAATACTTTTTATTACTAGGTTGATTGCTCTATAGTTTCTGTCTTAGGATAGATATTTCAATATTCAGGATGAATAAACAAAAAGGTGAAAGCATATATATATATATATGATACATACAGACTTAAACAAAGTTTGTAGATTTTGTCACTGTTCCCGTTCATCTCCATTTTATGGTACCTTTAAAGCCAATATTTGAGCGAACATAATTTTACCGAATTAATGAATTTCAGATAAGTTTTTATCTTAGCGGGTTGTTATTTTCACATCTAGAATGATCATTGCACATAAGTATATGGGCATTATAATGAGTGGAAATTTTAGCGAATTCACGGTCATGAAATAAGCAAAAATTTCTGCAAATACAATAGTCTATTATGTTCATATTTCTGGATATGCATACCATCATGATCAACATCGCAGCCAATTAGCTTGGATGACTCCATTAACAACTATTAGCGACTCTATTCATTCACAGCTTTCAAATTTTAATGTGTTATTACCATATTTATTGCAGATAGACTTCAGCAGACATTTTTCTTGGAAACACTTTGAACAGTGAAAATACCACATTAATGTATCTGTTTTCCATGAAAACGCTCTATTAACCTCAAATACATGTTTAGTCTAGTAGAGATGTACAAAGTGCAAGGCTTCATACACAGAAAGAATTGACAAAAGTTAAATTTCTTTTCAAGGAATAGGGGATGTAAGTGGTGGTAATTTGTGAAATGGGATCTTTTCTCACTCTATAGAGTGTATCAAAAAAAGGAAACTACACTTTTCAAAAGTCATTCAAAATGCAGTTCAAAATATTTGTTTCTTAAAATACTCTTTTAACCTTATATATCTTTTGTCTAGTAAAGTACTATGTTAAAAGAACAAGGCTTCATTCACAGAAAGAATTTACAAAGTTAATTTTCTTTTTCAAGGAATGGGTGGGGGCATGAATGGTATTTTATTTTTCTTCTATTATGTGAATAAGGAACTTCACAGAGTGTATAAAAAATTACACTTTTGAAACCTCATTCAAAAATTCAGTTCAAAATATTTTGCCAAAATGCTCTATTAACTTTTTAATTTTGTCTAGTAAAGTTTGTTAAAAGTACAAGGCTTCAAACACAGAAAAGCAAAAGCAAAAAAGTATCTTTTTCAAGGAATTAGGGGGGGGGTTCTTGTTCTTCTATCACGTGAATAAAGACCTTATCTTACTCTACATCCTTAGACAGGTATGATTTGAATGCAACATTGAATTCATTGGAGAGGGTAAGATTATGGTGGTTTCAGACAATATTTTAGCTCAAGATTTCAAGACCAAGGAAAAAACAGGCCCTAAATTTGTTGATTTAACTTGAGGGATTGGTATACTGTAAATCTAAGATATCAGAAAAAACTTATCATCCCTTGAAAATGTGTCAAATTAGACGTTACAAAGTTTTACTGCTTCCATAATGCAAGGATCACGATTGTTATGATGATTCAAGCATCGGATATCGTTTGAGAATCAAAGCATTGTGCTGAATGCATTAAACTAGCCTCCACTCTCAATCTCCCTGCATACTCTCACGATAATATAAGTAGCTTATTCTGCTTGCTCACACCAACAAATAATACGTAAATTAGGCCCTGTCCACACCAAACTTATGATCAAGAATGCCAGTATGTCTGAATTCAAGCCCTGGCAATGTATTTTCAGGCCATAGCTTCGGCATATTAGAGGTGATCTTCAGGCCTGCTGATTAAATCCAGCAGCCATCCCTGTTATAATGTGAGAAAAGCTTTTTCCAAGCTGATACTAAAGTTGTTGACCCCCTTTCCAAACTTAAACAGTTTTGAGATGCAATCTCTTGATGGTTGTTACAAGTTTAGAAGTGATGTGGCCTAGTTGTTCTGGCTTGCATCAGAACCTTGATCTTTAAAGGAACCCTTTCTTTTGTGGTTGATCACTTTATGGACTCTGTTCAAGGATAGAAATTTTGATGTGCGGTAATTTGGTCAAAATTTGAAAGTGAATATGAGTTAAGTTATAAGTTCTGTCCCCGTTCATGCTACTTTGCAGTACATCTATCATCAGAACATATTCCATTCAAATTTTCAGTGGTGCAAAATTTTACATACAATAAGGTTTAAGTAGATTAATATCATTGGAAAACGAACGAAACTCACCTAAACACGCACCATTGCAGTAATTCCTAACCATACTTTGACTAAAAGGTTAAAATTGTGGAAACACATCCAATCATTTGACTATTATTCACACTTTGCAGTCATTGCAGTTATTCCTTCATTGCACTCATACACCTGTAGTACACTTTAAACACCATTGCAGTAATTCCTAACCCTACTCTGACTACAAGAACAAAGTTGTGGAAACACATCCAGAGATTAAACATTTGTAACAATGCTTCATTTGACTATTGTTTTCACTTTGTATCTCCCAATGCAGGTTGAACAGTCAAGACCAAGGAGACCAGGGTGCCATAAATATCAGGTATTGATATTTGTTTCATCATTTTTTTTTAATCCCAGAAATAAATGCAATCATTAGATTTCAATTTGGCAGGATAAAGAATGTAAAAACTCAGAATTTTAAAGTGCCATCACAAGACTTTATCACATGAGGGCAAGAATTGAACATGTTCACCATCTAAGGGGGTATCGTTTGAAAGTTGCAATTGATCGCAAGTTGCAGTTGATATGAACGCACTAATCAAAATCGTTGTTTCATGCGCATCTTGTTAAAAGTGCATACCATACATGAATGAAAATACAAATGAAAATTGCCATTTACAACAGATTTGCAGTTGACTTGTGATCAATTGCAACTTTGTAGCAGCACCCCCCAAAATTAGGTTCCTCTTTTTTAAAGGTGTCTTTTTCTTATTTTCTTGTCATTGAACAGAGCAAGAGACTTCTTCGTAGCATGGGGATGACCTCCACATATTCACCCGAGGAGTTTGTTGGGCTGACAACCATCGCATCATCACCCTGCGAGAACAACAACCTACCACCTCCCGTAGCGTTCCTTTCATCATCATCGTCCTCAAGATCAACGTCGTCGTCGGGGCAGCAGCAGTGGAGCGTCATGATCACACCGACATCGAGTCCTACCAAAGAGATGGAGGTCGTCAGCGAACCGAGCAAGGTCGACGAGGAACTCACCGACAATGCCTGTTCGTACTGCAGCGACAACGAACACCACGATGATGTCGACGACGACGAGAGTGACGCGGATACGATGACGGAGCGGGGAGCGGAACGATTTGTCTTAGATCCTTGTAATGAGCTTGATTTAGAACAAATAGAGAAGTACTGAAGCGCCCTCTATGTCGTAACGAGGACAAGATGGAGAAAGTGCGTTGTATGATAGATGGGTGACAGAGAGAGGAAGGCATCAAATACAGACCGACCTGATAGGTCTGCACTCTCAGTATTGTTTCTGATTGATTTACACGAAATACGGACTCCATGAGCGAGAATACGAACAGTATTATGGCAAACGCAATTTGGGCGTATCATTATTTTCTTCTCGGTTGCCAGGAGATGTCGAATGTAAGTCAGGAGTGTTTTCTTGACATTGAAATTGAGACCAAATGATGTGATGATCGAATGCTAAAAAGAAGAATAATTGACTTTCAGATTGAAATGTGTATTTTGTAGGCCTACTGTATTAGAACTAGGTTCATAGTTCTTCAATTGTGTGAAAAGTGGCAGTACAAATTTTTGGAAGAAAATGACAGTAAATTTTCTTTTTTTACTTGAATCATTTTTTTCATGTTCACAGTGACAAGAGAAAGTGCTTTAATCTTTTTAGAAACTATCTGTATTATTGATAATAAAGAGATGCGATATTTTGCTGATTTTTGGTGTGCCTATGCAAGTTTTATCAAAACAATTTGAAGGAAAAAAACTTAGGATGTAGAATTTCCTGAGGCATTTAGATGAAATTCAAAGGAAATTATGGTGCATGCTTTGCAATTACATGGTATTCATTAAAGTAACTGATATTATGGATAGCTATTTTCTTCATGTTTGATTAAAATTTCTTACAAGGAAATGACGTTTAAATTGCATTTTGAAATTTGAGATGAATCTCGTAAAGTGAGATGTAGGGAAAAGACAGACAATAAGCCAATCAAAGATGATTTCTCAAGTGATCAATTTAGTTTTGCATTTACCAATCCATTGGATTTCAGGAATGAAGCATATTCCAAATGCTCAAAGATACAACAATATTCAAACAGTAGGTCTATATTTGCATGAATTTGAGAATAGGTATCTTTATTAATGATTTGAATAAAATAAAAGCATTGCAGCAATTCTTTTTTTTTTTTATTCGGTTTTGTTTTTAACAGGATTTTTTGTTTTTGTTTATTCATTAAGACAGAGTTTATTTCCTTGTAATATGAATGTTCAGGAATTGTTCGTTCTTTTTTTTTAATATAATTTGCAAACATGAGTTACCTGCCATGGGACTAAGAGAAAGAAATTCTTATATGATTGGTACTGACTTTTGTCTATCATCTCTACCTCAAATTTAGCTCTTTCACAATAAAGAAAGGACTAACTTCTTTCATTCGTCTGCTCCGTTTGTATTTGGAGCAGCTTATGTGTGTAAGCTGTGTTGAACAAACTTGAGAAAATCTGTTGTGTCTATTTAGGAATTTGTGTTAGTTAGGGTCTGATTCCAAAGACTAAAGCCTTTTTCCTATGTTTCCCCTTTTGAAATAAAGGAATGCCACTGATTGTGAATGAAATATACTTGTTAAGCTGTAATTCAATAATATTACTTTATTATGTTGATGGCAATTGCATTGCTCCATCACTTGTAATGAATTAAACAGGCAAGTGTTCTGTGTATACCAATGCAAAATGATTGATGCATTACAATATGACGTATATTCATTTAACTATGTTTCGTTTCATTATTTTTTATATGTATAAAATGCCATTTTTTCTAACTAGTGCAACCAACTTAAGATAAATGAGACAATAGGTGACATGTGTAGATAGTATATGGTTCAAAGTGTCATACCAAATAGATTATATATTTGTTTTGTTTGTGAGTGCAACAACCTTTTCTTTTTTTCTCTCCTTTCTAAGAAGCTGTAATATGCTTACTTGATAATCATTTTGTTTCCAAATAATGCTAGTGCTTATTATTATCCCTAGAGCAAGACACTGTTTGTGTCGAGCCAATTTGCAGTGTTCAGTACTATTCATTATATTATGTGTTGATTATAAAAGCTTCATTTTTTTTTAGCTTTGTTTGAAATATAGTGTGCAAATAAGTTTTGTTTCGTTCTTAAAATAAGTTTAGTAATAAGAGTAAAGAGAGACATGTGTTGCGTATAATGTGTTTAGATAACATGATCTGTGGTCCTTCGAATGATTAATTGCGTAACATTTTTACTTTGTGCAAGTTCTGAGCTTATGAATGCTGAAAAGATAATGTTCCGTCATATATATTTTTGTAACCTGCCTTTTATCTTTTAAATAACGCACCGTTTTGGTAGGACAGAACACGACACATTTAGACTAATAACAATCAACAATGAATTGTAATATATTTATATTGTGTGCTGTGTTTTGCACTAGTTTCTCTCTGCAAGAAGTAATTAATTTTAACCTTGAGATAATTAACCCGTAGAATGTTAAAACTTTGTTATAAAATATAATAATGACATAGCAATCACGCAACGCTTTTAATATTGCAACTTTTAGGGTATGCATTGTTAGATTCCGTTAAGATGCCTGATATTCAAATTGACTCTGTTTTATGAGATGAGGATAATGTTATCAATGTGTTTGTAGAGACATTTTTGTATTTAATCCATCTGTTTGAGCGTATTGCGTGAGCGTGTGCGTGTGTTGTTTCCTTTCACTTTTGATTTTGATGTTTTTTGTGCCAGCCTGTCTTTGTTAGGTAACTTGCCAACTTTATGGTATCCTACAAACGGGGCGATTCCACATGGGAAAATCTGAATAAACGTACATTGCCAATTCAACTGCTTTGACTTGGCCTTGACTATCAATAATAATAATATCTCTTATTTACCCAGAGTAACAACTTTCAACTGTAAGCTGTTCCTCTTATAATAATAGATGCAATTTATATAGCGCACGTATCCACTCTGCTGAGTGCTCAAGGCGTTCTAGCGGGCCTTGCATAACATTAAGTTATTATTACCCTTCTCCATTCTTAAATGCCAAGCGCCTGGCAAGAAGGCAGATGGTTCCGTTTTTAAAAGCCTTTGGTGTGACTCGGCTGGGGATCAAACCCATGACCTCCAGTTCATGGGTCAGACACTCTACCACTGAGACACACATTTCCAGCGAGTGCATCACTTGAAATTGAGTCAGAATTATTTGGTTACTGTTATCACTATGAAGCTAAAAACATGGGGATCACTTTGGGACCTCTGGGCCATATCCACTTTGCTGTGCTTCATGATGTAACGGCGAGCACATCACTAGATGAAATTTCTTGAAATAGAGTGTAATGGATATTATAGTACAAATGTGGAAAGAATTCTTTCAAAAGAAACCAACTTATTCGGATGAAGAAATATGCAATAGGGCAGGTATGTTTTACCCATGTGGAATTGCCCCAAAGTGTGAATTCTGTCGTAGAGCCTTAACTCTTCAGGGTATTTTGTAACTCAATTCAAGATGTTTATCTTTTTCCCTCTCAATTGTTCCTTCCATGTAAAATGTGTGATATTTACATGATATTTGAGAAACACAGAGCGTTGTAGAGTATATATTGATTCATTTAATGCAATGTTGTCCAATTTATGAGCAGTCTACCTTTTTTTTCTTATTATGCACTTCCATATCCTTTCATTTTTTTTCTTTCTGGAAAATATCGTCCACTGAATTTTGAGATTTTTCCCAGACATATAACTTGTATTGGATTTTGTGAGAATTTGTAACAATATCCATATAGAATGATTCCACTGAACTCCTTTTCTTAGTTTGTAAAATGTAAGTTTGAGTCATCAAACTAAGCTAGATATTTTACATCGGTGTATAACTGTCAATATATGATAAATATACAAAAGAGCCATTGCTTAATTAGTTAGTTAGGTAGGCCTACCATTTTGGGTGAAAATGTGTACTCATTTATATGTAACTGACTTCAATTGAAATATGGTGTACATGTTTTGAATAGATATTTTTGTAATACAACAAAGAAAAACAGAAAAAGACAACACTAAGTGCATGCAAAGTTTGTTAACGTCACACTAGGTATGACATAAGCAGCCCACCCTCCTATGTCATTTTCTTTAGATGTGTAGGTTGTTTTTATATTTCTAGTTGTATGTCACTATTCCATTAAATATTTGGATACATGTTTGGAATTCTAAAGGAGTGGAACGTATTCCTTCAGAGGTTTTAAGTAAATGAAAGCCGAGCAAAGAACACTTATGAAAAGATAAACTGTAAACTGTCAGGGTTGTTTTCCCCTTCAAATTTCAGCTTTCACTCAGGGATAAAACTATATCTAAACAATAATTGAGAGTATGGGGGTGTTGCTCAAAATCAACTGCAAATCAACTGCAACTTTGCACATTGTAACGCGCATTTTCATTCGCGCACGGTATGCGCATTTAAGAAGATGCGCATGAAACAATGATTTTGATTGGCGCGTTCCGATCAACTGCAACTTGCGATCAATTGCAACTTTTGAGCAACACCCCCTAAGTTTTCCTTTGAAGAAATTCATCAATTTATTTTCTGCTTTAATAATGATTTTATTTTATTCACATATTGCTATTAAAAGTGCGTTAAGAGGTCGTAATAATGACATAAGAGCATCAAAATTTGATTCTTATTATTGGATTCTGTTTTTAGAAAATTGTTTGATAATTCCAAAGAACAGTGCTCACAAAAGTGGCCTTAATTTCATGAGGCATGATTAAGATCCTTAATTAATTGATGTCAATTACTTCTATTACCGTTTCAAATTATAACCACAAAATGTCAAAATGTATGAAAAAAGAAGAAATATCAATTATCAAGTCTTGTTAGAGAGTACAGATGATTTTTAATCTAATGATAACAGTTTACCCAATAAATCAGTGGCTTGTTGCTTAATTTTTTTTTGTTAAATATTTGATCTAAATAGTACAGAACTTTGTTTAGTTGAAGACTGACTGATAAGTATGATGCACAATTATATATGTGTACAAACCCTGTCAAAACCAAGTGTAACAACACGCCAATGTGTTAAATCGCGTAAATACTGATACGCTAACATTTTCAATTATTCTGTAATAGTCAGTCCTCAACTGAACTATGCAACTGGACTACACTTTGAAGAATATCACTTAAGAGTTTTTTTAAAGCATCCTTGTTCAGACGGCCATTTTGTTTGAATGTTTATAACCATTTGAAATTGTTACTAGAGGCTGCTTGCTCTTATCTCTACATAAACATTTTCAGCCATGCTCTGTTTAACTCTGGAAAAAAAATATATATATACAGTGGTGGTGATTTTTGTGTTACTGTTTGATGTGAAATCATATACTGGTTTCTTGTTAAAAGATTTGTAATTACGATTTTAGACCTTTATGCAGAAATAAACGGGTATATTACTGATATAAAGAAATTAAGAGGACAATGCTGTATTGAAGATTAATGAGGGCTTGACAAAGTAGAGGTTTTTGTAGTGGATTTATAGTCCCTGCAAATGGATTGCAAGTTATTCCGGCTTCAATTTTGTTTACATTTTCTTTAAAAATGATAATTTTTTGTGATAAGTATATGAATTATTGATAAATGGATTTTCTCATTAAGATATGAAATAGAGCTACATGACAAGATGTCATAAATGATTTTAAAAGAATGATGACTGCTTATATAAATAATGTTTCATTGTTAACTTCAGCTCTTCAATTTGATTTAATCACTGGCTATAGGGGTTATAGATATTTGATAACTTGTATTGATATATTTGCAATGTTTTTTGCATATTTAGGGGGTGTTGCTCAAAATCAACTGCAAATCAACTGCAACTTTGCAAATTGTAACACGCATTTTCATTTACGCGCGGTATGCGCATTTAGCAAGACGCGCATGAAATAATGATTTTGATTGGCACGTTCCGATCAACTGCAACTTGCGATCAATTGCAACTTTTGAGCAACACCCCCTTAGAATGAAAATTTCCTCATTTTTTTATATTGTTAATCTTTTGCAAAATCCCATTTGTGTGAAAGCAGCTGCTTCATTTATTCCCATTACGAAGTCTCTGAGATTTTTTACCCCATTAGTGATGAGCTATGAGGGGACGAATAATCAGGAAAATTACACTTCAAAAGTCGGGCAACTGATATACAGCATAGCGTGAGGTTTTTTTATAATCATCTTAAAATCTATAGTTATTTTGTGTTTTATTCTCCCTACATTTCCCCTTTGGGTGCTTTTTGTTTGCCACTTTTTTAGATTTCATTTGAATGATCATTTCATTAGGAAAATGAATAACCAATTCCTTGTGATTTCAGAGACGGAAGGCAAGATGAAATGAATCGAGATGAAAAGCACGATTGAGCAAAAAGGAAAAAAAATGAAACTGCCAAGGTTGATCATGGAGCTGATGGTTTAAAACTAAGCAAATGAATTAAGGAAAAGTGATTGTGATAAATGTTTTTCACACTGTCCCTTTAGTCCATTTCATATAAAATGATATCTGACATACACAAGCCTTATTCATCCATTTACCCTTTCACAGGTAATTTCCCCATACTTAGGAAGTGATTTTTGGGGTTAAGATGTACCGATCTTCTATAGATGATTGATAAATCATTCTTTTCCCCATAAACATGGCGTTATTTGTGTCTTGTACTGCTCTAATATATATTTTTTCTTGTATGTACATGACTGGAAAAGGGTTAAGTCTTTTGATTTTTTCCAGAAATCAGTTTAGCATTCCAATTTTTTTTTCTGTGACATTCACGAGTAGCTAATTTTTGTAGCTAAATGCTATTTTTTCCAAAATATTTTGTGTATGAACTGGTAGCATCTGTAGTTTGAAGCAGGAGTAAGATTAGAATGTGATTTAGGATAATTTAATGAACTAAATTGAGATGAATTAGGAAATGTGATTGGATGATTGTATATAGAAGGGTTTTCTCTTCAGAGTTTGTACAAATGGTTCGTAAAAACCCCCAAGGAGGGCGTAGATCGAGTTGGTTGTATGATAGAAACGGCTTGAGAGAGATTGTAAATGCATTGAAATTGTGTTTTTTAGAAGCAAGAAATTGCATGGACATTTTTTATTCAAAAGTGAAAAGAGGGAACAGATTTTTAAATAATTGTGATTTTTTTCCGATGAAATGAACATGAATTTATATCAGTGCGCTTAAAAAAATCTGGAATTTCTGGAGACTGTGGGGAGATTACAATTGCCATGAATCTTTCACCCCTTTCTACGATTTTCATGCCTGTCTAGCAAATATATTGACACCACAATCTTGTGTACCTCTTTCTTCCTAATTTTCTCCTCACTTCTTTCCTGAATCTGACTAAGGTTCGTAATATCTTTGCCATTGGGGAAAGGTTTTTATCTTTATTATTATTGATGATGTGATTTTTTGAAGTGAGGAACAAGGAGGTTTGCGATTGGCTCAGGATTACGTCTTTGTATTTTTGTGTGGACAACAATTAAAAAAAGATGCGTCTTCTTGAGAAAAATAATATATTTGTTGTTTGTTGCTTTTTTCTTAGTGCCTTTAAGACTTGAGCATGAAAGGGGAGAGAAAGAGAGAGAAGGAGGGAGGGATAGAGAGAGTGAGAGATAGAAAGATACTGAGAGAGAAAAAGATTGAGAGAGAGAGAGAGAGAGAGAGAGAGAGAAAGACATTGAGAGAGAGAGAGAGAGAGAGAGAAAGCGAGAGCGACAGAAAAATATTAATAGAGAGAGAAAGAGATTGAGTTAGAGAAAGAGAGAAAAAGATTGAGAGAGAGATAGAAGATATTGATAGAGAGAGATTGAGATAGAGAAAGAGAGAAGAGATTGAGAGAGATAGAGAAAGCGAGAGCCATAGAAAGATATTAATAGATAGAGAAAGAGATTGAGATAGAGAAAGATATCTAGAAAGACAGGCAGACAGAGAGAAAGGTAAGAGACAGAAAGACAGAGAGGAGGGGAGAGAGAGGGGGTGCGATCAAGAAGAAGGGCAAACAAGTAGCAGAGTTGCTGTGGTAGCAGTGGAGATTAATGAGACATATCAAAGAGAAAAGGAGTATCAAATGATAATTAGTAGAAGTAGTAGTAGAAGTCATAATAGTAGTAGTGGTTGTTGTAGAAGTAGTAGTGAGGAGATGTTAGTGCGCTCAAGGAAAATCTGAATAAGGAGTAATGAACACGACATGAAATATTTCCGAAAAGTTAAGTGGGCCACAGATAATAGAACCGTACGCCGTGTATTAAACTGTGCGGACACAACAATTGCAAGCTGGTTCCGATTTGAATAGCATTACAAAGGACCATTAAATTTGTGTTCAACTTAATTTTTCAAAAATAGTTAATTTTGTTAATGGTGGTAGTAGTAGTAGTAGTAGTAGTAGTAGTAGTAGTAGTAGTAGTAGTAGTAGTAGAAGTAGTAGTGGTAGAAGAAAAAAGTTATAGTAGAAGTAAAAGTAGTAATAGTAATAGTGGCTACTTGTATAGCGCACGGGTCCACCTTTCTGTGCTCATGGCGCTTTAATTTAAATAGAAAAATAAATGAAGACAAATGGAAGTAAGAATATCCTGGACACAAAAAAGGTATTGAAGCATTATGATGAAACAAACAAGTAGGTTTTAAGTTGGGATTTGAATGCTTCTGTTGAAGATGGCTGG
>BQKZ01002035.1:50702-81520 GCA_036244855.1 Temnopleurus reevesii
AAAGGATGCCAAATTGGCTGAAAGGAATGCTAAAGTAGGTGATGACCTTTTTTTCTTTCTTCTTGTCAGTCCAGTTCAGCAGGGGGCACCACATTTGCTGAGAGGGACGCAATCAGTCGGAACCCCCAGGTATCAAAATCATGGGTGTGTGCATGGTATTTGTCACATTTGTCAAATGATTTGTTTTCATACCAGCAGAAATCAAATTTCTTTGTCATACTTTTGCAGAGACCTCTTAAGATAAAGCATCTATTATGTTGTTTTCATTTCTCCTTAGTTGTGCCAGGCTGCGTCATGTTCAGTCATTGCTGAGGAACCATGGGGATACAGAGTCTAGTAAGCCAGATGCCATCCTCTGTATCTTGGGCATTGACAGCAGGTATGTGTTAAATGTCCTCCAGATGCACATGCAGCTTTCAAGTTTGTTAGTAGTCTTTGTCACATTTTGGCAAATGACCCAACTATGATGCACCATTTCTTTAGAAGTAGTGATGGGATGGGTCTTACAAATTGTAAGTAATTACCCATTGAAGGCAGAATTCTGTCATTCCCACAAACTTTTTGAAGGATGTACCCAGTTCCAGTAATCAATGGGTTAACCCTGTATCAAAAAGAGATTTTGGAAAAAAAAACTGCTTGCTAAAAGAAAATGCATTTATGCTCTACGTATTTTAAATGAGATTCCAAATAAAGATAGAGACTTTTGTTTCATTACATTATCAAATAGCAACACTTTCATGGTCACGCAGATCAAATATTTGCACAATAGACCATTTAAGGAGGGGCAATTTCGGGGAGTAATAGATACTAAGCTGAAGATCGGTTTTGTGGGCAGTTTAGTTTGAAAAGGGTTGATAAAGATGTTGATTTTTACACTGCATAATTTGTGACAATTCCATTTTTTTAACAGGTACAATGAAGGCTGCAGGGAACTTGCAAACTACCTTCTCTTTGGGTTCTTTGATACCAGACAGGCAGAGATTGAGAGGTTAGTTTTCTATTCATCTGTCTTTTGCCATGCTAAATATATCTTAATAGACCATTTTCAAAGAGTCTACCCCCAAATAATGATTATTCAACAGGAGCCCCCCAAAAATTGTCGGTAGAGCAAAAAAAAAAATCAAAGAAAATCGGACAAGTAATAAAAAATAATTAATAATTTTTAGTATATGACCGAATTAGTGAAAATTTTCAGACATGTTGTCAATTTGATGACATCGTAGATGCACTACTAATCATCATTTTATTCATATTAAAGGTGCAAAGTTAATCATTTCTGGTAGAAAATGCAAACTGTGTATTAATGTAAACATGAAAAGAGGGGATCTTCATATCTATCATGAAGATAGTGAAGGTTTTGATGAAACCATATTTTTTGTAACATTGACATGAATATGATAAATGTTCAATTGTGCACCCAACATATCATCAGTTGCCAATTTTAACATTCATAATTTTCTGATTTTTCTGATTTTTTTTCTGATTTTTCTGCACCTGTTGAAGAAATATTACTTATTGTAGACTTATCTTTTAACCCATAAACTGCTGCGGGCCACATCTGTGCCCCAAGAACTTGAAACTACCATACCAAAAATCTGTGTGTATGACAAAAGGTTACAGAATTGTTGTGTTTGAACCACTTTCTCAAACATCCATTTGATATGTCTCCAAGCAAGAATTCCTCCAAACTTCAGAAACATTGTACAATGGACTGATATATTTCAAGCCTGTGTTGAATTCTTTCTTATATCATTTTTGATACACATAGAGCTTTAGTACAGGGCTTTGATTGTCACCTTGATTTGACTCCTAATTGTGTATTATTATTATTATTATTATTATACCTCTAACATTTAAATATAAATAAAGGTCAAAGTAACGAAGGTTTTGTTTGGAATTTATTGCATCAAGAAAAGTGTTCAGCAGTTTAGGGGTTAATGTAGTCAAATTTTATGCACACATCTGTGTCAAATGCTTGATGAGAAGGAATGAATCTTGTATCATTGTGAGCAGAAGGGACATATGATTGTGGACAAAGTAAGCATCTTCATTCAAGCATTCACAATAAATCATACATGAACACAAAAGGACGTAGCTTCCCATTTCATTGAGTAACTCCTTTGTGACATTTCTCCACAGAATAAGAGGGGAAGGAAAGTTCTAAATCTAGAAATTGTGGATGCTTGAGTGAAGTTTTTTATTTTGACCAAATCCTTTGTCCCTATTGCTCACAGTGTATGCAGTGTTCCTATCTTGTGGAAACTATATTGCTTGTCCGACCAAGGAGGGTTTTAAGAATGGAGTAACAGCTCAGATGAATGTAAAACACCTGATCAAATTCAAAAGATGAACAATACATAGGGCGATCCTTTGATGTCCGAGGTTCGATGCCGCCAAATACGACTTGAGCGATTTTAAAATATCAAATAATCTAAAAATTTAGGATGCGCAGTAAATTTAAGGTATTAGTGCACATAAGTTACAAATGTGCAGTTGTATAATGATTTTAGATAATAATCTCAAATTACAAGTGTCACTGTGTATTATTTATTGAGATATAGCTAAGAAACTGTAATTCACATGGACTCTTTTTGCTATAGATTTAAGTGTGTTCTGATTACATCCGATCGTTGTATTTTTCATATATATATATTAAGATATTGCTCATATCAAAGACATAAGGCCATTCGTGTACAGTAATGTCCACTTGTAGAAATCATTGTTTTAATTCTTGCAAATTCTCATCGCTGGTACCAAATTTCACTTAATATATGTGCTTATTTATGTGCGGTACTTGTTCAGCGAAAACCTGAGAAAATATAATTACCATCACAATAAAAATTTTGTCATTGTCAACGAATAATAGCTATTCTAGCAACGGGTTCAGTGATTGTTCTCCGTCCTGATGAAGCGTTTTAGGAAGCACATATTTGCCACCATTTTTGTCATTCTTGTAAGACGCGGCATCAAATCTACTTCAAAGAGGTGTTATTCCAGATGTAAAACTTTCCTTGGTCTGACGTAGCAACACTAATGCAAGCAATATGCATTCTGACGATTGAAGTATCTTAATGTGTTAACAGTGCTGAATAAATATTATGTTATGTAACAAGCATTAATCCTATCTGGACTGGACTATTTTGGAAATGCAGAGCCGCAGTCAAACACACAAATGCGGCCAAAATTTGCCTGTGCGAAGAAAATAAAAGTTGCGTTCAGTCGTTTTTGTACTATAGCCATTTTGGGCCAAGGGTATCTGAGGCAAACAAAATGATTTACTTGTTTGTTGTGTGCATAAAACCAGCTACCTTAAAGAACCCATGAAATTAAGAAGATGTTTAATTTTTTTTCTTCAAACTAACTGTTTCTCATGAAAAATAAAAGACGACTTGTATGAAGACTAGCTCACATAGTGAAGCACTAGAATTAACACACAAAAAAAAAATGCACATGCATTCAAAAAGCCTTGCGCAGAGCTTGGGTTGAAGTCAAACATAAGCTCTGCACATTGATCATGAACGAGCTGTTTATTTGCTTTAAGTCCCGAAATATTGCAAAGTGAATTGAAGCTTTTAAAGAAGAGGATATTATTTCTGAAAATAGGATCTTTATAGATAGATATGTGGTTGGTAGCTCTGACTCAAATAATACCTGTTGATATAATTACATTGATTTTTTAAATGTCAGATACCCGTAAATGGATTTTACATCAATATGTTTTGAGGGACATACCTGTTAATGTTTTCCATCCTTCCTTTCTCACCATATAGACACCAAGACTTGTAATTGAAACTTTTAATGAATTCATGTTTAGGAAACATGATACACAGCAAATCATTGTCATTGCTTTGTTAATGCAATCTATAGCTCCCAGCATGATGCAATTACAGAATGAACTGCATTGATCACTAATAATGACTGTATTCATTTCAGAAAATTCTACTACTGAATTGATGGTTCTCCATTTAAATGAACCTTCTTTGTGATGGAACTATCTAATTTCAGTAATGTTAGCAATTCTAATTCTGTACTTTACAAAGCTTTTTGTAGTTAGTGTCTGAAAGAAAACCTGTTTTTAAACAATATAATAGAATTAATTTATTTGAAAGCATGCATTACAATGTTCCGAATGTGTTTTTTTTTTTTATTTTTTTTTAGAGAAGAAAGAGAAGAAGAAAAAGAAGAATGGTTCTCCATTTAAATGAACCTTCTTTGTGATGGAACTTTCCAATTTCAGTAATGTTAGCAATTCTAATTCTGTACTTTACAAAGCTTTTTGTAGTTAGTGTCTGAAAGAAAACCTGTTTTTAAACAATATAATATAATTAATTTATTTGAAAGCATTTATTACAATGTTTTGAATGTGTTTCCATAGAATGGAGAAGAAAGAGGAGAAGTAGAAGAAAAAGAAGAAAAATAGAGAAAAAAAGTAGAGAAAAAGAAAGAAAGAGAAGGAGATAAAGTAGAAAAAGAAAAGGCAGTGGGAGCAGGGAGAGATAAGAAGAGAGAGAGGAATTCATAAGAATGGCTTCATTGGTTGAAAATTCGTGATTCAAAACATGATAGAAATCGATAAAAAAAATTGGAGTTCATTTTAATTCTTTTAGGGAGAGTTTTATTGCCATTTATCTAAGATAACCTTTTTACTGAATTTTTAAAACGTCTTTAACCTGTGTAACATCCTTCTGGTTTAGGATTTACGTTTTATGTCATACATGGGTTGTCACCTATCAAAGCTAATTTGTGAATAAATTTACTTTATATTTGGTACCAATTACATGTACATAACAGTTCTACAACAGTGACACAATTATTTACATGTAGATTTTAGTTCTAGATTGATATTCATGTTTGCTGGCTACACAAGATCTGAGGATTAAATGTGTTCCATTTTCACTTTGGTAGGCTTTGCACTACTTCATTTTAATAGCTTAAGGGGGTGTTGCTCAAAGGTTTCAATAGGTCGCAAGTTGCAGTTGATCGGAACGCGCCAATCAAGATCATTGTTTCATGCGCGTCTTGTTAAATGCGCATACCGCGCGAGAATAAAAACGCGCGTTACAATTTGCAAAGTTGCAGTTGATTTGCAGTTGATTTTGAGCAACACCCCCTTAGTCTCATTTCTCTGTATCACTTGTTCCCTTAGATCTGGTTTTGAAGAGGAAACAATTGATGGTAAGTAAATTGTACATTGTATTATACAGAGATGCCAACTGTTCAGGAACATACATCATGTCAAAATTAAAATGCAAATGACCCAACAGCTGAACAAAAGACAGTAAGGGTAAACATTACAACAGTGACCACACTCTCAGTTATTCACTTGTGATGATAGCCTGGTATTCATATGCATCATGTATATTCTGGAACAGTTGGCATCTCTGTGTATAGTGTAGAAACTATGTTGTGTCTGACTAGAGTGCATTCATATTTATTTTAATCCCATCTGTGATAAATAAGAAAATGAATTTGCAAAAAAGTGAATTATTGAACTGCATTCTAATATATCGGGTTATTTCACGAATGGTGTCAATGGCTGGTGTTAATGTTTATTTAATACTAAATCGTGATTAAATACCGAAAGGGAACGGAGCATGAAAATAAGAATAAAAAGTAAAAAATACAGAATTGGGGAAATGGGAGAGTTGTGATACAGACTTCTAGCTAATATATGACTGAGTTCCTTCACCTGTGAAACGACTCAAGGTTGGTGGGGGTGAGGGAAGGGGTGATGCACTCTTGAGGTTAGCTTCTGATTTCTCCTGGGAATCATTGAAAGATGGGGACGAAAGGAGAGAAATGAGGCACGACTTGAGGTGATCATTACGCCATTCTTGAGTACTGGTTGATGGGTTCTGTTCACATTTGGTGGTTATTCCATCATCTGCAATCTTGTTTTCTTGGAAAGGCATTGTGTAACATTATTTTCATATCATCAGGCAAGACTGAAGATGATCATTATGCCATGCTTGAGTACCGTTTGATGGGTTCTGTTCACATTTGGGGGTCATTCCATTGTCTGGAATCTTTTTTTCTTTTAAAGGCATTTTGTGTAACATTGTTTTCATATAATCAGGCACAACTTGAGATGATCATGCTTGAGTCCATGTACCAATTGATGGGATCTGTTCACATTTGTTGGTTATTTCGGATGATGGAATCTGGTTTTTTGTTTAACAGGGGCTTCTCAAAAGATGAAAAATCATTTTGATTTAAAATTGCACAACATGTACTTTTCTTTTTTTTTAAATTTCACTTTTACTTGGAAATGTTTAAAAGTTTTAAGTGTAATAATCCACTCTTTCATGCATACCAACCTAACATTTTTGTTGTCATTTGTACTTGATTTAAGCAGCATTAAAGTCTAAAAATATAAATTACTATTGGGAGCCCCCCCCCCCCCAAAAAAAACCCCGAACAAACCGTACTGCCAGTAGATAATACAATTTGGTCATAGGAGAGGGTTGCAATTCATTTTTAAAAAGAATTATTCAATGATGTCTTTTCATCTATGTGTAACTATGGCCTTATCAAGCTTAAAAATGGGAGGATGGTACTATTAGGTTGGCTCTTGGAGGAGAAGAGAGATATTTTTAGTGAATTTCCATACTGATACTACGTTCATATCTTACCTAGATACATAGGTATTTCCCTGAATTTGGGTCAACCATTACATGCGATGTTCATGTAACTAAGATATCATCTTAGTCACCTCTTTTGATCTATTGATTAGAAATTGCCCTCTTTTAAATACACATTTGAATTGGAAATATTTTTTGGGGGGATTGGAAGCTACAGGCAAAAAAAAAAGATTACTCTTCGTTACATGGTCATCATATTGCTTTTGCTTTATAAGAAATATTCAGGTGACAAATACTGAATGGGACACCATTTGTATGCCTCAGGAACCACCTCACTGTGGTGGAAGCATAATTTTGTAATGTAATCATGGGATTGGTTGCCTGGTTTTAAAAAAGCCATGGTTTGGAGGTTCTTGGATGTAACAAAAATTGACCCAACTGCCTGGAATTACCAACATTTTTATTAGTCCAGGTTGCTACAAGGCATATTGAGGTTCCAGTCAGAGAATCAATTAATTTAAGTCTATTCAAATCTAATAATTTTCATTTTTATTTGCAGACATGATGTTTGTGATCAAGAAAGATAGCATCCATGTATACTGCAACCCAACCAACTACTACTACCTGCTGCCCTACGTCGCCCATTGGCCAGGCTTGAGGTTCCATCTCCTAACAGAGGATGAGGTCATGACAGATAATACGGTATGTTTTATAACATAGTAATGATAAAGTTAAGATAATGTTTTTATGAATGTCATTTTTCAATAATATTTTATAGTAAATTTAATGATTTTTGTTTCAGAACCAATTTGATCCAGACAGACAGAAAAGTTGAATATAAAGGCATAATTATTGATACTGATGATGGAAATAACTTGCAAGCTTCATCTGTTTATAATGTATTGGTAACTTAAGGCGCTTTTGTTATTTTTCGTGAAAAGAGAAAAACAAATTTTGTGCACATCTTCTAGAGTTTTTTGGGAGAAGTTAGATGAAGATAAAAAAACTCTGAAATTGTCTCCCCCCCTCCGTAATTATCGTTGTCGCCATTAATCATTATTTATTTTATGTACGATAAAAAAGAAAAAGAAAAGAAAGATAAGATAATTTTTAATGTTGATAGGTATGCATTAACAAAGAAAAGTAATGATCATTTAGTTGTGATTGCTGAAAAAAATTGGGTCTTTATCAGAAGTTTGAAGTGACAAAATAATTTGGCAAATTTGAGCAAACATACAAACATACAAATGTTATTTCATAATGCTGGAGCTGCGTGTTCAAAATGTCAGTGAAGGTAACTCATTATATTAGAAGATGGTTTCATGAAAAAAAAGTTTATAGGTTGAATTTTATATATAGAGTTTTTGAGTCCGATGCTACTATATATGAATAAAAACGAACAAATGGTAAACAAATTTACTTATTCATTTTGAATAATTTTTTTCTCAGATTTGAATGAATTTCAAAGCAAAAATATAGAATCAAAATGAAGAAATATTTATGTAAATTGTCCTCTTGAGAAGCTATAATTTTTTAACAAATAAAAATCAAAATCCTTATGACTCATCCATCCCTCTGCTTTTCAGTACGATGAAGAAAAAGCGCAGGAATTCAAGATCGTAAGTTTCCTGGACATGGTCAGAGGAATTGCGCTCATGGGCATACCTTATTCTGCCAAAGGTAAGATTGAGAAACCTTTCTAAAATTGTTGACATGAATTAATCATCTCATAGACTTTGCAGGAAATGTTCAATCTGTTGCAAGTGGGAGTTGACAACCATAGAAGTTACAAACACATCTTCTTAAAAGTATATGAAAGCATTTTTTTTTTCAAGTGTTTTGCTATTTATTTGAAAGTGATTGAAAGTTTTGACTGAAATTGTTTTGATATGGCTTGAAAGCATTTCTATTTTCTGGTTTAACAAGGACAATGCTAGCTTGTATTTGTATTTCGTGTAATTTACCATGCCCAAACTTGCCAATTGCAGCTAAATCTGACCAGTGTGTGCTTTAGATTTTTGTCCATTTGAAGTTTAAATTATCATTATGACAACTTGGCACGGAATCATTTTTCTTATACTGAGCTGAAAAGTTTTCAAGATGTCTGAATCTGTCAACTGATTATTGAATTGGTTGCACATAAGTATCCTATAATATGCTTGAAGATGATAGATTGTTTGCTTTCAAAGACAAGAGTGCATTTCTTATTTTGAAGAATTTCAAATGATGCAGTTCTAAGTAAATGCACCCTTGATGTACATGTGCGTGCTAACTACTCAGATTTTCCCAGGGCAGTGGCATAGCTGCCAACTTTTACTATTTAGGACTAAGATTTTGTCAAGTTTTGTGTTTAACCCAATAAAGATTACACATTTTTGCATCATAAGCACCATGGCTTTTTATATACCAGTAAGATATTGTTCAAGCTGAAATTTTCGCTTGGGTTTTATTTTCATGAATTTTGTGTCCATGAATTTGATAAACTTTTCACACATTTGAATGTCCATAGACTTGTGTACAAAATTCTTTCAGAATGTGAAAGTAACATCTCTCTAATGTGTGAATAGGTCTGAAATTGAGTGAATTCGCTAAAATTTATGTATGCCAAAATATTAGCTTTTACAGTATGTAAAGTATACTAAGTTGTAGTTGGAGTATTACTAATTTCCACTGACTCATGGTTGCAGGTATGCAGTGGTATTTTCATTGTAGTTTAATATTTAGATTGTAAGGTTAATGACAAAATGGGAAGGTGATAATAAGAGCAAGACATAATTAACACAGTTTCTTCAGATGTATTAATCACTAAATAGTGTTGAAAATCAAGTGTTTTGCATGCCCCAATTCATTTATTGGTGTGCAAATAAGCAAAAGTTTCCTGTTTATGAAAAAAATATTTTCATTCAGCTTGACAGATATTTACTCATAAGCACCCTGTCTTTATGCATTATCATTCAACATTTTGGTTGTTCTCTTTACTGCATAATGCATAATAGCTCTCAAATACAGAGAAGTCAACCTTTCAGAATATGCATTCATGAAGATAAAACCAACCCATCTAATTATCTTGCTCTCATAGACTGAAGAAAAATTAGATGAATAAAATCAGACAAACCGTTCAAAAGTTATGAATTTTTAAATTCTCTTTGATATCAAGATTCCTGCTGCTAATGGGAATCCATGTGGTCAAAAATTTGGCAGAATGTGTGATGTACTTCAGACAACTCCTCATTCACTTTGGTGTAAATAATTTTGAAAATGAATTAATGTCAAATTTAGAATAATATGTGCAGAATCAACAAAGATACAATGCACTCAAGTGAAAAACCTGCAGTTTGTTGACTTTTCTGAAAAAAATGTAATAATGAGAAATTGTCCAAAAGGCACCACAAATTCCATTAACGTTGCCAAGTGCATAGATCGCAAGATCATGACTAATTCGGAATATCTGATTTTGCTCAAATTTTCACAGTTTTTCATTTACCCCCATATTCTGGAAAGGTTGGCATATCTGAAAATGGATTTAGCTGACCTGGAAAATTCATACTTTGGTTCACGATTATGATATATGTACCAAATTGGGGCTTACAAAGGGAATACAATGATTGCCCCACAATATCTCCCTGATTGGTTGCTGATGAGTCACGGAGTGGGTCTGGAAAATCAATTGTTATTCTGGTTCAACTAATTGATGATGGTCTTCTGTCAGATTGCCAACCCAAGAAATAATGATTATCTTTAAATAAGACAGTACTAAGCATAGATTCCAACCAAAAATCCTATATTCTGTCCATCCATCTTTCTATATTTGACTTGATAAGCTGCATTAAGATAAATGGGCATCAGTGTTTATGTAGAGCAAGGAGATACTTT
Source organism: Temnopleurus reevesii (assembly GCA_036244855.1). Taxonomy (NCBI): domain Eukaryota; kingdom Metazoa; phylum Echinodermata; class Echinoidea; order Temnopleuroida; family Temnopleuridae; genus Temnopleurus; species Temnopleurus reevesii. Next base: position 61,157 of record BQKZ01002035.1, read on the forward strand.
TTTGTATCCACTTGTCTACCTGGACAATAAAACAAATACACCAATGTACCTCATACCACTTTGACTTAGAAAGGGTTACTTTGTGTATAATAGTTAATTCTTTTTGTTGATCAATGCCTCAAATACCTAAGTTTGTGGATAGAAGAAAAATAGTTATCAGAGAAGATAGGTGATATGGCATTGTTGAGTTCTGAATTTGTTTTTATTTATTCTATTTATTTGTTTGTTTATTCAAACATATTCATACAGGATGACAAGATCAGTTAATGCATATTTTTCCATAATCATTTTATGAGTCATATACATGTTGGAGATCTGGAAAATCAATTGTTATGCTGGTTCAGTGAATTGATGATGGTCTTCTGTCAGATTGCCAACTCAAGAAATGATGATGATACCTATTTGAAAACAGTGATCTATTATTCTCAATTAGTACTTGACAAAAGATTGATTAGTGCTTCTATTTAATCTTCCTTGTAAGACTAACACCAATTAATACCACTACCTGATATCAAGATATATATGAAAATTGAATCAAGTGTACTGCAGATGCTTTATTCCTCCACTGTGTGCCTGTGTAGGTCATGTTTTTAATTTTTGCTCTTTTTTTTTTAAAGCAATAATCAATGACTTTGAAGCCCTATATTTTCACAGTTTAGTTTATGTACACCATCATTTAGATAGCATCTACCATTTTGGCAGTGGATTTTTAAAAAACCAAAACAATGATAGACATTGTTTTTGCAATCTATTAAAAGCTAAGTATACTATGAAAACACCTTATTTACCACTGTCTTTAAAATAAAGTTGTAACCCTTTTAAGCAGATTTTTTTTTCAGGTAAGTGAAATCTGCTCAGGGCAAGTGATTTTCAGCCATCTCTAAATTTGTTGCCTGACTGGGGAAAGTGTTCAAAAATGTATGTAGCACCCCCAAATTAACAATGATAATTAATATATCAGGCAAAACATCTTGAATTGAAATAGAAAAATAATAATATCTGCATTTATGTACCGCTTTTTATATGTATCCCAGTGCTTTACAACATTACGCTGCACGAGGAAGAAACTAACTCCTCAATGCCCTTCATGCCATCGTAAATTCCCTTGTACTTTCGATACAGGTCACTGTCAAGCCTTCAACCCGATGTCGATAGAGAAGTGGCCCATTGTACAAGCATACGGATTAGAGGACTATGGAACGTAAGAAGATTAGCTCTAGCATGCAATGCTTTCTCCCCATTTGCTGCTCCCTTATAAAAAGAAAAGCCCCATTTAATCATGATCGATTGGATGTGTTTTGACGTTGAAGTTTGGAGGAAATTACCTTCCATGGCTGATAGGGGGAAAGTGCAGGTAGCTTTCCATGAATACATCCCTTCATAATTTAACGATATAAGCTACCCAAATCCTGGAACCTCATTGGCTATGAGCATGCAGGCTCTCACAAAACATGGTGATGAAGCCGCCCCCAGTTCTGTCATGGATAAGGGCAGTTTGGTTATTTCACTCTCTTTTCAAAATGTTTTTGTTATCTGGAAATGATTTGAAATGATTATGTGATGAATTGTGATGTTTATTTTGTTGCCTGGTCCTTGATCCCCCTATTGAGAGAGCATGTCTCTTTTCATCAATTTCCAACATTTAAATCATACACAGTCAATATGTTCTTTTCATTTGTTGTTCTTTCAATAGTTTCATGATTTTATGATTTAACATCAGATAAATGTAGGAGAATTCATTGCTGTTCTTACATAAGCATTTATGTACATGATAAATTTGATTGATCTTATTTTGATGAAATACAAAAAGTGCAATTTTTAAACTCTTAATCTAAGAAGTAATTCCAGTATTCTTCTTGAAGCTACATATTATGATAACACATCTTTTCAGAAACTCTATTGCAGAACTTATTATCAAACTTAGAGGCATATATTAGTTTTGAGGATGATGTTTCTGATATTTAATTATTTTGATAGTGAGCTGCAGTAAAAATATTTACATAATACAGTTTTTCACCAACAAATTAGAGTAGCTCACAATATGTTTTTTTAATGAAATGAACCCAGAGATGGCTTATTTATCACAAAACAAAAGTAATAATAATAATAATAATAATATTCAGTTCTTTTATAGCCCATAATACATAGCCATAACATGTCCCTATGCGCTTACACAGCAGAAAAAGAAATAACAGAATGGAGAGTGGAGAATAAAGATCTGCTTTAAAAAGTAACACATTGCACCAATTTTATTCACCAGCACACTGCCTCATAATATGGGATTCAAACTAGAATTTGTCAGAACATGTGTGAGAATCATCTCTCAATTTCACGTACACATACATTTTATCAATGCAAAGCATACATCAGCTTGTTTCAAATCAATTTTTTTATCTTGACCATCTTAGATCTATACCTTTAAAAGCTTATTCCCTTCAGGAATTCTCTCTCAATAAATTGGAGTAATAGAAAATAATTACCTTGTAAATCTTGTCCACTAAAATGCACTAAAATTTCTTATTTCCTGTATCAAAATTCTAGTTCCCATCATATGTTAATTCGCAAGCAAGCGTAATCACCCAGTGCTCAATAGTATTAAGTATGTATTATATTGCATTAATTGGTCTCTGCATGATTTAATGTAAACTTGTAAATTATTTTCAATTTCCATACAATAANAACGTAAGAAGATTAGCTCTAGCATGCAATGCTTTCTCCCCATTTGCTGCTCCCTTATAAAAAGAAAAGCCCCATTTAATCATGATCGATTGGATGTGTTTTGACGTTGAAGTTTGGAGGAAATTACCTTCCATGGCTGATAGGGGGAAAGTGCAGGTAGCTTTCCATGAATACATCCCTTCATAATTTAACGATATAAGCTACCCAAATCCTGGAACCTCATTGGCTATGAGCATGCAGGCTCTCACAAAACATGGTGATGAAGCCGCCCCCAGTTCTGTCATGGATAAGGGCAGTTTGGTTATTTCACTCTCTTTTCAAAATGTTTTTGTTATCTGGAAATGATTTGAAATGATTATGTGATGAATTGTGATGTTTATTTTGTTGCCTGGTCCTTGATCCCCCTATTGAGAGAGCATGTCTCTTTCCATCAGTTTCCAACATTTAAATCATACACAGTCAATATGTTCTTTTCATTTGTTGTTCTTTCAATAGTTTCATGATTTTATGATTTAACATCAGATAAATGTAGGAGAATTCATTGCTGTTCTTACATAAGCATTTATGTACATGATAAATTTGATTGATCTTATTTTGATGAAATACAAAAAGTGCAATTTTTAAACTCTTAATCTAAGAAGTAATTCCAGTATTCTTCTTGAAGCTACATATTATGATAACACATCTTTTCAGAAACTCTATTGCAGAACTTATTATCAAACTTAGAGGCATATATTAGTTTTGAGGATGATGTTTCTGATATTTAATTATTTTGATAGTGAGCTGCAGTAAAAATATTTACATAATACAGTTTTTCACCAACAAATTAGAGTAGCTCACAATATGTTTTTTTAATGAAATGAACCCAGAGATGGCTTATTTATCACAAAACAAAAGTAATAATAATAATAATAATAATATTCAGTTCTTTTATAGCCCATAATACATAGCCATAACATGTCCCTATGCGCTTACACAGCAGAAAAAGAAATAACAGAATGGAGAGTGGAGAATAAAGATCTGCTTTAAAAAGTAACACATTGCACCAATTTTATTCACCAGCACACTGCCTCATAATATGGGATTCAAACTAGAATTTACCAGAATATGTGTGTGAGAATCATCTCTCAATTTCGTATACATATATTTTATCAATGCAAAGCATACATCAGCTTGTTTCAAATCAATTTATTAATCTTGACCATTTTAGATCTATACCTTTAAAAGCTTATTCCCTTCAGGAATTCTCTCTCAATAAATTGGAGTAATAGAAAATAATTACCTTGTAAATCTTGTCCACTAAAATGCACTAAAATTTCTTATTTCCTGTATCAAAATTCTAGTTCCCATCATATGTTAATTCGCAAGCAAGCGTAATCACCCAGTGCTCAATAGTATTAAGTATGTATTATATTGCATTAATTGGTCTCTGCATGATTTAATGTAAACTTGTAAATTATTTTCAATTTCCATACAATAATTACAAAATAATTACTGTATAGGTTATGTCCAGTAAACTGTACTAGAATTTCTTATTTCCTGTATCAGAACACTCTAATTCCCATCATATGTTAATTCGCAAGCAAGTGTAATCGCCCTATGCTCAATAGTATAAGGATGGATTATATTGCATTAATTAGTATGTAAATTATTTTCAATTTCCATACAATAATAAAAAAAAATAATTACCTTCTAAATCATGTCCACTATAATGCACTAAAATTCTTATTTCCTGTACCAAAACTCTAATTCCCATCATATGTTGATTCCCCAACAACCGTAATCGGCCCATGCTTCATTGTAGTAAGGATGAATTATATTGCATTAATTGGTCTCTGCATGATTTAATGTAAGCTTATATATTATTTTCAATTTCCATACAGGGGCGGATTTTTTACGATGATCCACGAGGTAAGCTCTTAATTTTGAAGAATTAGGCTAGGAGATGGACAATTTAAACTGTTATCATCCTCTCCCTCTGATTTAAAGTTTTGCATACTTCTTTCTTTCATTAGACCTTATTCTCATCTAAATGTCAAAAGTGGTTAACCATTAATGGGTGTCTCAGACCAAAAATAAATTAATTTGATAGTTGTTATTATACTCAAACCAACTCCCCTAAACATCCTATTATTATCATTATTAACACGCGATGTGGACTAGTGTAAAAGATATTACTTGAGATCATTTTTATGAACGTGACTATTGTTTCACGTTTTTTATGAAACTGATGTCTGTTAAACTAGTTTAATGATGTATACGAGAACTGGGTCTCAAAGCCTGGCCTTATGAAAGTCTGAGCTTCAATTTGCTGAATCTAGGTTTATTGGGCTTTCTATTTAGTTCAACCATGGTGGAGATGTATTTCAATTTTCAGCCTTGCCAATTTCATTGTGAAGGGGACATTAGTCAAAATTACAGATATATGCAGAGTCGTTGATTGTTTGAATTATTAATTTCCATTTATTTATTCATTTCTATTTAATTCTACTTATATTGTTCTATTTATATTTGCTTCATTTTTTAGAAGAAATAATAAGTAAATAATATTGAAAAAAATAGTTGCAGAATATTTTGGTTCTTAATCATAGTTATCAATTGATTGCAGTCATATGTCATAACAGATGAGTAATTGAAACACTCATCACCTTTTTAAAAACATTTTTATGCATTTGTCTGATTCTTCTGCTCTTAATCAAGGCTAGACTTTTCTGTCCTCAGCCCAGTCTTGAACATTTACAGAACTTTTTTATTTATCAATTAATTAATTGATTTTTCTTTCGACAGGTGAGTGATGTAAGTAGCTCCCTTGCACCAATCTACGACATTGTTGATCCTGTTGCCTTGGAGACGATTGTGACCAATCAGCTGCCTCTGTTTGAACGCCAGTGGTCCTCCCTACTCACCAATGTGGATGTTTCCTAGTAAGATTACATTTATTTTATTTTGAAATGAAATTTTAATTATTAACGAGGGTCTGGTAATTTAGCAATTTTACTTATTATTCATCCAGGTAATGGAAATGAAACAAAGGGTCCATGCTTCTGAAAAATTCATCACAGAAATGGTGTTCAGGATGTTCAAAGAAACCTGCCCAAATTAAGGACCCCCCCCCCCCCCCCCCCTCCATTTGTTTGGTTGCCCCAACTGACTGACCGTCAGTTTTTACTTTTCACTCTAATTGAAAAATCACAGTAAAACTATAGTAGATAAATAAAGACTGAACAGTACTTTTCAATTATTTTTAAGAGGGAGGGGGGGGGGGGGCATTTTGCTCCCTTCTTTATGTGAATTGTGTTTAAAAAAAAATGTATATCTGACCGATCTGTGCTATTTTTTAAAAAAATGGCATTCAAAGGCAAACAAATGGTCATTTTGAGGGGCTTTATGGGAGAGATAATTTTGGCAGAGAATTTATTTTAATGTTTAGGTATAACTAGAATATTCTATAAATGATGGAGAAAGAGGAATAGTGCAATCTTCCGAGCCTGTTTATATGTCACATATTGTAAAAATGGGGCAAAAAGGGATGCTTGGGTGAACAGGGACAAAATTTAGAGCATTAATGAGATTCTTTCTTTATGAGAGGGATCACTATATAAATCCAGTCATTGGATACATCTTTCTATATGAAAAATAAACAAAAAGTGAATGCAAATATGATGAAAACAGATCTAAACACACTGCGTAAGTTTTGTCCATTCTCATCCCGCCATCCCTGTTTACCCTGTTTTAGTGTACAAAAAAGCATAAACATAAGGTGTGTTTAAGCATATATGACTATAAGTAAAAAGAGTAACAAGGCTCATTGTTTCTTCACAGCAAATCTAAAGCATTTTCAACGCTTCTGGAAGGGATGGTCGGAGAGGTAAGTTATTATTATTTTCTAATGGTATCATCTGCTTTCACACTTTAACATTCTATTTACTTGTTATTGCCACAAAAGATAAATAAATCGTGAGATATTTATTTGTAACACATTTTTAATATAATCATTATCATTGCTAATGTTGTTACTACTACTACTGCCATCACCCTTAGTCCCGTCATCACCACCACCACCACCACTTCCATCATCATCATCAACATCATCATCATCATCATCATCATCATCATCATCATCATCACCACCACCACCACCGTCATCATCCTCATCACCCAGATCTGTCATCACCACTATCACCACCACCACCATCATCATACATCATCATCATCAACATCATCATCATCATCATCATCATCATCATCATCATCATAATAATAGATGCAATTTATATAGCGCACGTATCCACTCTGCTGAGTGCTCAAGGCGCTTTATCATCATCCTCAGCACCATCGCTATTATCAACATCATCATCATACTCATCACCACCATCATCACCATCATCATCATCATCTAACCACCATGATCATTATCATCATCACCATCCTCATCACCACCATCACCACCACTGTCATCATCATCATCATCATTATCATCATCATCATCATCATCATCATTATCATCATCATCGCCATCGTCATCATAATCACCATCATCATCACTATCATCATCCTCATCGCCATCACTTTTATCATCAACATCATCATCATACTCATCACCATCATCATAATCATCATCACCATCATCATTATCATCATCATCATCATCTTCATCATCACCATCACTTTTATCATCAACATCATCATGCTCATCACCATCATCATCATCATCATCATCATCATCACCATCATCATCATAATCATCACCATCATCATCATCATCATCACCATAATACTCATCATCACCATTATCATCATCATTATAATCATCACCATCACCATCATCATCACCACCACCATCATCATCATCATCATTGTCCATATCAACATACTTATTTATCAGTGTATTTTTACCATTATTGATTTGAAAATAATTTGATATTTCTTCTGTTGCAGCCGCTGAAGAGTTACTACAGCCATGGAAAAGTGTCCAATATCAGCAACAACAAAGGGTAAGCTCGCAAGTCCTTAGTAGTTTTACTCTTATTTTTAATCACTTCTTTGAAAAGAATTCTTCTCAAAGCGATCATAAGTAATTACCAAATTAAATCCCAAATATTTAATTGTATTCAAATCTCTTCTTCATTTATCTATAGTCACTCCATTTTATCATCTATTCTAAGATTGCTGAAATAATGCCTTATGCGATTCATGCATTCATGTTGAAATTACATTTTGATTGCCGTGTGATTACGGTATCTAGTACTACTGTAAATAAAATTTCTTTGAATTTTTACACAGTTTAATACATATTTCAGTTTATCAGTCCTGTACCGAAAGGTTCAGTATACTTCCAAAAAAAAATAGCGAAAAATGGATGGTTACAGTTTTGTACCCCCATAAAAAGTAAATTAATGAAATTGTCTTTTTAAGAAAAACTACCAAGTTGCCAATCAATCAATTAATTAATCATGCAATTATGCAATTACTTTAATTGCTAACTTTCAGGTCATCTGGTAGGAGACTGTTTGTTCTGTTTCATCAGAACTCAGTGAGAGCTCATATTAAATGCATTTTAACAATTCATCTATTGATCAATCAACTATTCAATCCATCAGTTAATTATTCAATCAATCATTCCAATCCTTTGAATATCATATATCATCTGATGGAGAATTAATTTTTATTGTTTGGTCAGGTCAGACCTCTGATCAGAACTCTGTGAGGAATCATGTGAAACCAATTTAATTAGGCTACCAAGTAATTAAGCAATCAATCTATCAATTAGTCATTCAATCAAATAATCATTGGCCAATTCAATATTTCAAAATTACAGGTCATCTAGCAGGATTCCATTTGTTTTGTTTGTTCAGAACCCTGAGAGCTCACATGAATCTCAAGGAATAAATCCATCCATTCCTCCATCAATCAATCAATAAATAAATCAGTCAATTAATAATTTATTTCCAATACCTTAAATATATTGGTTATCTGGTATGAGGCCTTGTTCTGTTTGGTCAGAACTCTGTCAGGGCTCACATAAATCCCAATGAAGGAATAAATCCATCAATCGATCCACCCATCTATCAATTATTCAATCAATCAACCAATCAATCAATCAATCAATCAATCAATCAATCAGTCAGTCAATTAATCATTTATTTCCAATACTTTGAATTTACAGGTCATCTGGTAGGAGGCCATTTGTTCTGTTTGGTCAGAACTCCGTCAGAGCTCATATGAAGATCACACAGGAAGGGGGCTACCTGCCAGGGAAGGCTCTCAATGTATCAGGCATAGGGGACACTCCAGCTAAACACATGGTAAGTGTGAATCAGAAGAAAATAGTACTAAACTGGCATTTATCCATAAAGATAACGTTAATTAGGGCAAGCAGCTGGTGGGGGAAGGAGGATTTTTAGGTCATCTGGTAGGAGAACATTTGTTCTATTTGGTCAGAACTCCATCCGAGCTCATATGAAGATCACCCAAGAAGGAGGTTACTTGCCTGGGAAGGCTCTCAATGTATCAGGCATTGGGGAAACCCCAGCAAAACATATGGTAAGTTTGACTTAACTCAGGTGAAATAAGACCCTTTCCCAGTTTTTCTACAAAATTTGAATTATACTTGATTAAAAAAGAGTAAGCCTGGCATAGTTTTGTTGCTTCATTCTCAGATCCATCCAATTTCTAATATCTAGTGCAGCTTTACATTTTGAAATACATTATGATTTATCCATCTTTCCCATCATAGATCTGTCAGATGGTTTCACCTCGGAGCCCTCTATGCTGTGCCAGAACCTACTTCACATCCAGTGGCCACGTCCCCTACCCCATCACAGGAGGGACGGCTCAGGCGCCCCGCCCTCCCAAGACAGATATTGAGTAAGTCTATTTATGTCAGCAATTGTTTAAGGTGCTATTATCTTGACTTAAAAAGCAAATTTAAATGTCGCCAAGGTTTGTGATTAATCACTAATTTGATAGAGCATTTCTGATTGGTTACTGTTCAGTGTATTGAATGAAATGAGCATGCCACGAAGATCCTGATTGGCCAGTCTCATTAGCATTTGATAACAAACCTTTATGCTCTAGGACCTAGAATGGGCCAAAAATAATTAGTAGTCATAGGATTTTGAAATTCAATATCATAAGAGCAGATGTGAGCAGATGGGACAAGGGATTTTGATAATGTAAACAACTTCCATTCAAATATTCATAATTGATAGATGCACACTTTCCTTCCCCTTATTCTGTAGAGATATGTTGAACAGATGAGGCATCTGTTTACTAAATCAACAGGGAAGCTACATTCTTTTGTGTTCATGAAGCTATCATGAAGAATTGATTAGATTTTATCCCTCCTGCTCACAGTGTAGATGTAGGAGATTGATGATAAAAGGGTTAAGACTCCTTCCATTCTGAAGGTTACAGGTTCAAATCCCAACCATGTTATTGATTCCTTCATACAATTTCCGAAAATACTACTCTTAAGTCTTTGAAAAACAAAACAAACAAAAAAAAATTTTGTACATATATCCCTAACCTTAAAGATATATTCTGGTATTTGTTAAAAAAATAAAATGAATGTTCACAGAATCGCACAAAATGGCAGAGAAATGTGCAAATAAAGGGTCAAAATTGGACCATGTCGGGCCGACAGATTTTATACCAGTCCCACACGCTGCTTCGTTGTGTTTGCTGCAGTGGACAGAGCACGTGGAGAATGACATAATTTCGCTTTTAACCGGTTTGAGGTTATCATATTAGTTTTCCATTGTCTACACAAGTTACGTTGTGCTTTGTTTGTAACATAAGATTATTTTAATCATTCATTTTTCCAAATTGAAGTTCTTTGCAAGTACTCGATATTCGCTTTAATGTTAAATAGCGATTTTGGGGAATTTTAATGATTTAATTGTGTAATGTTTTTAATTTACAGGCTCTTGGAGAGATTGTACAAGATTGTAATTGAGTCTGTCCTGGCAGCCATCACAGAGTATTGCAAGACTACCAGTTACTCAAAGGTAACTTCACTTTTGAAATAATTATCACATGAATTGAAAGTTAGTCAATGTATGTTATGACAGAGATATTCATTATTTCCAGATATTAAATTTTGATTTTTTTTTGTAGGGCAGGGCCACTTTTCTAAATGGCACATTATTATAACACGGCACCAATTGGAAGGGGAAAAAATCTTCAGGGCAATTGAGGAGGTTATTAAGGCCAATAGATAGGACATCCAAGGCCTGGCTCTTGATCAATTTATGCCCTGGCATCTGACATTTGTTACATTTTTCATGATTGAAAGTCCTCTTTTAATTTGTTCTTGTATCATTATACTTTATTAAAGCACTGATCTTTTTTCTCCATATTTCCTTGATGATCAATATTTCTTTAACTTATTTTTGTCAATTTTTGCTAAAACCATCCATTTCTTCCTCCCATTTTCTGTTCTCTTTCAATTATTAGGCTGAAGCGTGTTGTCTGGAATCAATGAAAGCGGGATTCGCGGAGGAGAACCTCAAACTTGGATCTGAATTCCTCACAAACAAGTAATGATTTCCTAATAAATTTCTATCTGGGTCTGTAACATAAAAAAGATATGATGAATTAAAAATTAATTATTTTCTAAGGGATACATTTTGCGGTAGACTTAAGATTCATATTCATCATGAATTTAATTGCATTCTTTATGTTACAGGCCTCTAATCTGATACAATCCTATACATAATTTTTTAGAGCCATATTATCTCTTTTCATTATAAATGTATTCAATATTATTCAGTATTTAATAAGAAGAGCGTTTGAATAATTTCCTTGGACAAGAAATGATTTCCATTGAGTTAGTTGTGATGTATCATGGTATTGCTGTGTATGATATTGTTCACTATAAACATTATTCATTTACTACCCTTTACCATGCACAACAGGGCAAAGATGATATGAATTTTTAATAAGTTATGAGTTAAACCTTTTAAATTGATAGTTCTGTGGATTGGGAAAGTTTTTCATCTAATAGCATGACCTCTCCAGTGATCTAGTGGTTACCACACTGTTCTATTAATCCAAATTCTATGGGTTCGATTCGTGCTTGGGTACTGTGATTTGTTTAAAGTTTTGGGCATTCTGTCACATCAGTAACATGTGTGACCCAATAATGGGCCAATGGTAAGACAAATGAATTAGTTTCTTTGTATGATATGAAGTTAGGTTGACAGATTATAGAGGCATTATAGTGCTGCGAACTAGTAGGATGTTCAAGCAAAAAAGGGACAATTTATAGGACAAAATGGGATAGTCTAAGTCCTTGAATACATGAAATTCAGTTTTGAAAATTACAAACATAATTTTTTTTTTAATACAATTTTTATGATAAAATAATAGGATGTTGTAGCTATGAGTTTGGCTTCTCTACTTTTATTATTTATTTGCTTTATTTTACATTTTGAGTTTGTCATGTGCTTTTCTTTAGAGCGAGCATTGATTTCACCCTGGAGGGACTCACTCATGATGGTAGTGCGATAGAGCTTAAAGATGACAAAGTTCCTTTCATCAAAATGGTAAGGAATAACTTGCTTCTACTCAGGTGGTGCTCAAAACACAACCTTAATGGTTTCTCAGCATGCTTATAGGTATACATCTTCAATTTTGGAGACTGCTCAACTCCTCTTCTCTCTAAAATCATTTTGATGAGTGTACTGTGTCTCAGCAAAAGCAGTAAGGAGAAGCATGATCGTTATCTGTTAGTACCAATCTTTAATTGTTAGCACCTCAATAGAATCAGTGGTATTTTGTGAAAGCTCTCTATGTTAAGATAAGTTTTTTTTGTTAATATTTATGGTAGTATAACTTATTGTCACACTTATTGCCATTAAAACCATGTATTGTTGTCCTCAGTATTGAGGAAATTATCGCATTAAATGTATGGTTATGTTGAAAGTTGCTGATAAATTTATGAAGAGGTGGTTTGATTGTAGACCATGGCCTAAACCTGGGTTGAACCCTTGTTTGGAAAATTAATGTGTTAATGCTCTTTATTTAGCACATACTCATAAAAGTGATCCAATGAATGTACCTATGCGGCAATTAATCAAGCACATTTTTGCTTAAATCTAAATCACCCTGTGGTTTAAACCTATTAACAAATAAATCACTTTTGTGAATTCAGGCCAAGGTGTTGTTGATGATGTTGCCCAGTAATGTAGACATATATGGCATGAGATTTTTGGTGTTTACTGAATGGTGATAATAGTTACACTGGTATTTGCCCTTTTTTGGGGTATCGTTTTCAGTGATAATGTGCCCAGTGTTGATCACCCTAATAATACCATCCAATATGTAATGTTTACTGAAAGTTGTTCATTTGAACACTGATATGAACCCGTAAGATCATTTCAGGTGACATGTTAATATCCCCAGTGTTGAAATCCTAATTACACCACAGGATCTTGTGTAATTTCTGAAAGTTGTCCATATTAACACTGATGTCGACCCGTGATATAATTTCAGGTGTCGCTAGTGGTGTATGATGTCCCCAGTGTTGAGCACCCCAATAACACCATCGGATCTGTGGTGTTTGCTGAAAGCTTCCTTGACTCGTCAATTCCTGTAGTGCAAGAAGGTAAGGGTATTTCAAGTGACCAAGTGTCCTTTATGATGTGACTGCAATATTCTATATAGATATGAGTACAAAATATCGTGATGGCATTTTGTATGTGGATAGCAAAAGGCTTTTAAATAATTTAATGGATTTTATTAATCTTTCAATTAAATTGTTTTAAGATGGCCACTTAACTACAGTGTAACACTTGTCATCTAAACAAATCTTTATACAAATATCTCCATAGTAATTGCATAATTGATGTGCTCATGTTGAATTAAAATTACAGCTCTTATTTGAGTTGTTCTGGATAAATCTTGCCTATTATATAATTTGATCTATTTGAAATATATGATTGATACATTTTAAAAAATTGTATTTATTTTAAAAGTTTGATTGAAGCTGAATATAGATGTATGGCTTGTTCTACTACATTTGATTGAAAAAAATATATCTGTCTCTTTCATTTCTATTTATGGTTGATAAACCAGATGGGACTATCGAGATGAATACAGAGAGTCTGATCTTGACAACGCATCTACCAAGAACTGTCACATGGGCGGTAAGGATGAGTTTTTACCCTTTCCCCCCTTACCTAATGGAAGCGGGCATAATATTAGAAGCAGGATACTTCAATACTGTAACTATAATCATTGTAGTTAGGTTTAGGACTAGAGTTCTTTCCATTTTTGCCTGAATGTTCTCCTTACAATGCAGGCTATATTACATATTGTACCAGGATGCCCCAAAAAACAAATTACATTAGAATCATGAAAGATAAATTTTAGGTTCAGTGTTTCTATCTCCAATTTAAAAGAATATGAAATATTTGCTTGTAAACCAGAGTCTGACACTGACATTATTATTATTATCTACCAAAGTCTTTCGAATGAATCATTCTGTCTTAATTTAAAATGAATTTTGTTCTCATATCCTGTTCAAGGCAAAGTGTAGGTTTATAGATGATGGATTGCAAATATGTCATTCCAAGAAATTTATGCGGAATACAAAAATAGTACAAAGAAACCCTTTTTTTTTAAATCAAGGAAACTGTTTCTTTCATTGATTGATGATAAAAGCACCAGAACACTCTGCTGAAATGGACAGTCTCGATCAGTTATCAAATGTACAATCTTTAGACTCATGACAATGTCTATGATAGATCACCAGTTTCATCAGCATTTATTTTTGATCGTAATATTACAATATGAATATTTTCTTGGTTTTATCAATATACACAGGCGGACACGAAACCCTCTGACATTGAGAACGGGATCAGTTTGTACACAAAGGTAGGTTATTACATTCATATAAAGTACTCATCCTGCGCTTTTGTATTACAAATGTGTTTTTTTTTATCATTATTTTAATCTTTAAATGAAATTTCTATTCTAATCACTGTAGAATGCTGTTGAATTCCTTTGCATCATTGTAATGTCCAATCTTCAAAATATTTTATCATGTTATCTTAAAATTTTTGACTGAATGCAGATGTTGAAATCATCTTTTCAATAGAATTAAATTTCATTTCCATTTGATATTTCTAGAACCCTGAAAGTGCATTTGGCAAGGTGCTTCTGGACGGAGTAAACTGCACCATGCTCGGCAGTGCTGAACTATCAGCTCCTAGTGATGGTAGGTATATTTGTAGTTATTTTTATTTCTAGGTTTGGTGATACAACACATCTAAATTTAACATAATTTGCAAAAATATCAAATTTGAGAAATAAACCTTTTGATATTGTTTCAGTCTCTCTTCTTTATTTTGGTTTGTATGCCATAAGGAAAAATGTGTCTGTGTCATAACTGCCAACTGCAGATTTTAAACCTGTAAAAATAATCCCCAAGAATTTGTACGAAAAGTTAACAAGTGCCTTACTTCATACATTGCGATATGAAATGGCAAGTTAACACTGTCATTGTTTCAATCGCAATATATTTGTGCTTTTAATCATAATTTCCAGAATATACTGTGATTATATGGTCATTCTTAATACTTTTTCGGCATTTAAATGCATTCTTTTGTAGCAGTAATCACTTTCTTTTGCTTCAAAAATCTATATTAATTAGGTCGGGTGATCATACTTTTTTCATGGAATGTAACTGCAAATTCAATACCCCGCGAAATGTTCATGGACTAACCAAACGCAAAAAAAAACTAACACTGTGAAATTATCCCACTATTCAGTAATTGGTATGATACTAATTTTCATCCTGATTAGGTGTCCTTTACGTGTTTGAGAAGGGTAGGATCTTTAGTCACCCACGCAATGGCCTGACAGTTTTACCAAAGTCATACTACGAAGAGCTTCCCAAACAGAAAGTCACCGTAACAACCTCAATACATCGATATCAACAGTATCATAAGATATTGTTTGAAATCGCCTATTGTCGATGGCGAGAATTGGATAAAGAATTCTTGATATGGATGGAATAAAATTATCCAATTCACTTGAATAATTGGTATAATACTAATTTTCATCCTGATTAGGTGTCCTCTATGTGTTTGAGAAGGGAATGATCTTTAGTCATCCACGCAATGGCCTGACTGTTCTACCAAAGTCATACTACGAAGAGCTACAGTTCTATGACGGGGTAAGTTCTTTCTGATTAAATTATTTTGGAGTCTCTGAAACTGTCTTATTTGTTTGATTTTGTGGGTTGAATGCAAAAGTCATTAGTAACCTGTCAAATTAATGAATGTTTATATTTTCGCTGATTGGAGCTGATAAACCCAGAGAAACTCCTACTTTGACCAAGTGCTCTGAGTTATGTTACAACATTGTGATTACTATGTTTTAAGAGAGGGAGTAAAACAGAGACAGAGGAGGAGCTGAAGAGGAGGTGGAAGGCGAAAGAGAAGTAGAAAAGAGAAAGGTTGAGAAAATGGAAAGAAGACTCTTCATGAAGTTTTACAGTTCATATTGTTGAAACAGGAAGATATTCTAGCTCCTTTTTGAGCCACCTTCCCACCATTTCGAGGTCAGCTTTCTGTATGTACACATATCTATATTATAGATTCAGATATTTCATTTCAACCAATTATTTTAGAATGAAGAAGCGACAGAGTTTCATATATGTATATCTTGATTACTTCTGTCTGCTCTTTTAAGTGAGTATTGTAGGCATCACAATATAAACATAAAAATTATTACCATTTCTAATGCTCCAATATCTATGCAGGGAACACTCAGTGTGCTAGCTGCTCTAATGGTCACCTACAGACACTCCTTACAGTACTACCAGCCTCTGCAGAACCATAACACAGGAGACATGGTCATGTTTACATTCCCACCAAAGACCACTGCCTATAGGATGCTGTACAAAGAGGTAAGTGCTATGTCAGGCATGGTCACCTACAGACACTCCTTACAGTACTACCAGCCTCTGCAGAACCACAACACAGGGGACATGGTCATGTTTACATTCCCTCCAAAGACTACTGCCTATAGGATGCTGTACAAGGAGGTAAGTGCTATGTCAGGCATGGTCACCTACAGACACTCCCTACAGTACTACCAAACTCTATGGAACCACGACACAGGAGACATGGTCATGTTTATATTCCCGCCAAAGACCACTGCCTATAGGATGCTCTACAAAGAGGTAAGTGCTAGGTCAGGCAAGGTTACCTACAGACACTCACTACAGTACTACCAACCACTCCAGAACCACAACACAGGAGACATGGTCATGTTTACATACCCTCCAAAAACTTCTGCCTGTAGGATGCTCTACGAAGAGGTAAGTGCTAGGTCAGGCATGGTCACGTAAAGACACTCTCACAAAGAGGTAAGTGCTATGTCAGGCATGGTCACCTACAGCACTACCAAACTCTGCAGGTCCACAACACAGGAGACATGGTCATGTTTACAAAACCTGTTATCACTAGGTCAGGTAATTTAACTATCAGAACAAGAACATCTAGCCTTTTATCAAAATGTTCTTTTAAAAGGCATGAAATATCCAAAAAGCCGGGTCCTGTAATTAGATTTGGAATTAAAGGACACTCCACCAAATAGGCGGGCTTACTAATAATTACAAATTTTATGCGTTCTTTATACACCAAGTAATACATGCAAATTGGATTCCAAGTATTGTACTTCAATGGTAACTAACCGGTCTAAGGAATACCTCGTAACTACGATCTTCTGCAAGAAACAGACATAAATTTGAATATTTTAATAAACTAGCCTATTGCTCAACAACGGCAAGTAACTAACCATCACAGGAAGACGGCTGTGGAGTGCTGGCTCACACCCAAAGTGAGAATACAGTTTTATCAGTATCATAGCTGTTCCAGCTTGGAATTGATGTTATATTTTTTTAATTGCAGGTGATTGGAAGATGGAGTCAAGAAAGTGAGTCTCCTGTCTTGAAGCAAGTCGATGCCATTCCACAGTACTATGCCAATGCGTAAGTACAATCAGTAGCTTTCACAAATGTGATTCTTTGGCTAGTGACAAGATAATATTGGGCTTTCGTAAGTCGACACAGGATGTAACTTCCATGTTTGTTGGACAAATTTTTATGTGCAAAACAGAGAATCCTCTGCTGTCCCCAAATCCAAATTGCTAGACAATAGCTCAGTCAATCAATGATCGCGCAACCAACGTTCATTCATTGAATCGATCTAGCTTGGGCTACTGCATTTAGCTCAAACATTCGTAATGACATTTAAGAGACAATGGAGAATAGTGATATGTTAGGCGAAAATGTTCATGGCTGGTTGAATTTTGGTTGCTATGGTTGCAAAATTCCTCAACCCTTGAGCAACAGTTCAAAACCGCTTGTCATTTTCGATGTGCTATTGCATCCATTATTGTGGGGCTATAATGATAATTTTGGTCTGTACATGATCCTTATGATCTGGGGATTGTGATTTTCCAAAGAAAACTATGAACATATTTAGAGTTATTTCATATTTTTCATAAACATGAATTAGAGACAGCAATAATGTTGCACCTACCAGTGAGTGATAAGATTTTTCTACACATCTCCTTTTGCATTCTCCACTGGTCTGTCGTGGGTTTTTTTTTTTTTTGGGGGGGGGGGTAGTTTTTTTGGCAGTGAAAAATATACAAGGGATGTCAATTGCCTGAACACTAAGCAACAACAGCCTCTATACACGCAATCATATAGCATATACTGTACAAGTTGAAATTATCGCCAGGGTTATATTTTCACTACATTCTCGATTATGTATCCACTAAAATTTTCATCCATGAGAATGCCCATATAAGTACAATGTAGGTCTGAAATTATGTGAATTTGCTAAAAGTTTACTAAGCTAAGCCATTGTATACTGTGTCACATTGTGATCAGTAATTTGGCAGTATCATCCCTCTGTGATTCTTGTATGTTTGATAGTATATTTTTTGGTTTATTTATAATATGATCTCTCTATTCAGGTACAATGAGCTGCAGCACCAGTTTACGACAGATGCCAAGATGCAGAAACAGGTTGCCTCCCTCACTCAGGCTAATGTATACCTCTCTACACTTAACAGGTGAGTATAGGAAGGTTTAGTGGCATGGTGTTGCTAGAAAGTTGCAATTGATCGCAAATCAACTGCCAATCAGTTGCAAGTTGAAACAGGCATTTTCATTTACGCATTGTTTGCCCGTATTACAAGATGCCCATGAAACAGTGGTTTTGATTGGCATGTACCAATCAACTGCAACTTGCAATCAATCGCGATTGCAATTGAAAGGACGTTGCAGATAATTAGCCTTCATCAGTGAAAGAAAAACGTTATTGGAAATGCATCTCCTTAAGACGCAGACAGTAAGCCAATCATGATTTCAAGTTGCATTAAATTTACAGTTTAATTTTAATCACGTGTAACTTTCAAATAACACTCCCTTGGTCATTACAAATCTTAGAAAGAGGTTTCTTTGCCTAACGATCAATATTACATAACGTCACAGTGTTTCATTGTTACTTCCTGCTACTGGAAATGATTTGCTCACTTACTTTTTGCCTGAAACAAATAAAGTAAAGCAAAAGAAAAGCAAAAAAAGATCCCTTCCCAAGACTTTCATATTGTCATATCATGATTGATCTTTTGAAGTATTTAAAATTTACAAAGGTTTTTTGTAAAATTTCATTCCATTTTAAACAATGTATATATTAACAAATGAATGAATAAGTAAATATTTCAAGAAAAAAAATCAAACAGTATATCCTGGTATATAGAAGACCTTTGGAATATTCATTGAATTTTCACACTCTCTTCACAGTTTCCTGACGCACTTGGCTGTGAGTAGCGTCGATCCAACCCCTGTTCATCTGGCTGAGCTTCCGTCCATTCTGAATCCGTCCACAGTACAACCTAAAACAAGCTACGACCCAGATGAGGTGAGAGAATTAACATGTATCAATGGGAAAAGTGGGGATGACGAGTAGTATTTTATTTTAGATTATTGAATTATTGGACCATGGGTAATGTTGATTCTGTCTCTTTCTGTCAGACAAATCTTCTCTCCATTTACTCTTTGCTCAAGGGGCCAGATTTTTTTGGGGAGGGGGAATGTAGGTATTTATAGATAAAAGTAGAATTGATGATATACTTTATTATATTTCACATGCAAATAATCTAACCTTGTGATAGGCCAAAAGCTGATCACATGATAAAATGTGATTTTCCTTTTGTCTATCTCATTTCTTCTTTGTACCTCCCTTTATTCCCTCATTCAATTCTTCTCTCCCTCCAGGTTGTCATCACATTGGTGACTGGGGTAACAGGTAGCCACAAGGAGAGTCTATGTACGACCCTGACTAATCTCGCCAAGGACTATAACAGGTTAGCGACAATGTCAAATTTTACTCTTTTTTTTAAAGTTATATATTTGCTTCCAATTTCAGTATAGTAATAGTAAAGTATAAAAGCATGCTCTGTCATACAATCATGTCAACACTTTGCAATGTTGGTTCGTGACTGTTATTTATTTTTTATTTTATTTTTTATCTCTAAGAGATGAATCTTATTGAGACATGTCTTCAAAATGTTAACATCAAACACCAAAGTAAGTTCTGTTGACCTGAAACACCTCTAATTCTCCAATCAGTCTGCAGAGGGACCAATTCAGGTTAA